>VYZS01081904.1:1659-15222 GCA_013400695.1 Neodrepanis coruscans | reverse complement strand
GCCTCCTCCGCCGCGGCGGGAGCCCGCACGGGCCGCCTCCCCCCGCCCGGCATCGCCGGCCGCAGCTCCCGCTGCCTCCGCGGCGGGGGACCCCCGGCATGGAGACCTAGAGCGGAGCTGCTGGGGAGGTGAGCCCGACGCGCGGCGCTTCTCGCGGTAGTTCTCTTTTTTTTTAATTAGGGAAAAAAAAAATTTCCCTCAGGAAAAGAAAAGTTCGGGTGTACGGAGTCCTCCCGCGGTGCCGCCGCTGCGCGCAGGACGGGGCTGAGGCGCGGCTGCTGCCGCGTCCCTCTCGCGGCNGCCTCCTCCGCCGCGGCGGGAGCCCGCACGGGCCGCCTCCCCCCGCCCGGCATCGCCGGCCGCAGCTCCCGCTGCCTCCGCGGCGGGGGACCCCCGGCATGGAGACCTAGAGCGGAGCTGCTGGGGTAGGTGAGCCCGACGCGCGGCGCTTCTCGCGGTAGTTCTCTTTTTTTTTAATTAGGGAAAAAAAAAATTTCCCTCAGGAAAAGAAAAGTTCGGGTGTACGGAGTCCTCCCGCGGTGCCGCCGCTGCGCGCAGGACGGGGCTGAGGCGCGGCTGCTGCCGCGTCCCTCTCGCGGCTCCGGGGTGGGCGGAGGGAGCCCCAGGACCCGCTGGTGTCGGGGCGCTCCCGAGGGCTCCGGGCAGGGACCCCCGGAGGTCCGGCTCCGTTTCGCGCCCCCGGGGCTGCTCCTCCAGAGGTACAGCCGGTCTCGGAGCGGCTGCTCGGGGCCGTGACCGGAGCCGTCCGTGCTGGCGCGGCCGCTCCGCCGCTCCTCCGATCGAGCCCTGCGGCTGTGGAGGCTCCGGGGCTGTTTTCTGTCACGAAGGGCGGTCTTGGTTAGTACCGAGGGNGTTTTTTTTCTGTATGTGTCTACAACACACTGCATCTGTGAGGTCTTAGCTGGGGTCTCTGACCTGCTTTGCCACACATTTAAAAAACAACAATAAAAAGGTCAGAAACAAAGGCCAAAGCAGGTCTCATTACTTCTTTAGTGGTATATCAGAAAGTAGCCTAAGGCTTGGTGCATGGCAGGCTGTTCCTACAGGTCCTCTGAAGGTTGATCTCTTCTGCTCTGTATTCAACTCTATGAGTACCACATTCCTCTTTTCATTCCTACTGAGCCTTCCTAAAGACTGACAGCTGTATAGCATACTACTCTTGTCTGTGAAATGGATTACTTTCTGCAATGGACTGAGATGAGATTTGAAAAAGGGAAACAAAATTAATCTAAAAAAAATTGGTCAGCAGTATATTCCCCTCATTTTTTTATGAATAAGGTATACCTTCATATAGTCAGCCTAATAATTAATGTTTTTTTACTTATTATAAAGTGCTGGGGAATGTCTAGTGATACCACATTATCTATTAATTTAAGGTTCAAGTATAATTCCAAGATATCATTAAATACAGCTTGACCTAACTGTATATTTCAGAGTCCATGGGAAGTTTTATTTTTAGGCTTTATATCTTTTAATTCAGCTAAAAAGTGGTTTTAATAAGAGATTTGATAAATATTTTTTAAAAGAGCACTTTTACACTGTAATCACGCCAGGAGAAATGAAGGAGTAGCTGAAGTGTCAGAGGTTATAAATTGTAGCAAAGGTATTAGCATCTTAGTGAAGAAGTCTACGTCACCTGGAGAAGCGAGGTCTCCTGGCAACATACTTTCTGTTTCTAATTAGTTAGAAGAATTATACAGGCAGTAAAAATGGGCAAGTTTTTTGATTTTTGTCACATTCTTGCTCTGTTATAGCTTTGCTCATTCGCTGTATGTAAGAATACTTTGTATCCGAGCCGTCCCAACAACTGAGACTGGGAAACGTCATCATACTCGGTTGTTCTTACCTTGCAGAACAACGCGGTCGTACGTTCTTCGTCCCCAGAACCTCCTCAGAGGTTTTAAAGGATGGTTTTACTCGGAAAAATACCTAAAAATGCTGCTGCTTTTGTTGTCCCTGTATGATACCTCGTTCAAATTTGCTTTTTCTGTAGGCAACAAGACAATGCTTCTAATTGTCAGCTCTGCATATGTGATAACAGCTCTGTTATCAGGTGTTCTCTTGGCTTTGACATCAATAATTGCAAAGGTGCTGATGTACAGCTGAGGTGGGTCGTGTGTGACCGAGCAGGATCTGGCTCTTCTCGGCTGCTCTGGCTTTGGCGGGAGGGTGCTGAGAGGGCACTACCTTCTCTGGTGAGGGTGTCCGAGGAAGACGTTTTCCCGTGGTGGCTGGTGTTTAGGTTGTGAGCTTCTCACCGCTGAGTTGCTCAGTGTTTGCAGCCTCGCAAGGGTCACGTGCAGGAGTGACGATCGCACTCGCTGTGACACAGCACCAGTCAGTCCCAGCAGTGGCACTTTAAAATCGTGCCGCTTACATGAGCCTGAAGTGCACTTACAGAAATTTGGCCCCTGGTTTTTCTGCCTGTATCGCGGTTGCGTGACAAAATTGGGTCCTCCTGTGAATTTTCACTGAAATGCAGAAGTAGATTATATTCTGCACGGAGCTATTCTAAGCTATTTAAAAGCGAATAGAAAGCAGCACAGGGACACTAAAAATAACACTACCATGCTGGAAAAGCATGGAAAGCATGGATGTGGTATGTCAGAAGCAGAGTTAGGAAAGAGAAACTTAGCTTGGTCCAGTTCAAAGAAAGGCTGGTTAAATTGATGCTAATGATGGTGTGAAAACGTGCAGCGGCTTGAAAGCGGCTTCTCTCCGTTCACTGCAAATGCTGTAACCCCTGGGGCCAGCTGCACCGCTCTCCACCGAAATGGAACTGATGTGAATTGTGCGGGCGCCCCGAAGCCAGAGCAGCACTGCCCAGGAAAGGAGAGCAAGGGCTGTGCGCGTTGCTCCCGGAGGGATGTTCGTATCCACCTGTGACCCTCGGGAGCCCGGCCCCGCTGCGCGCTGGCACCGCTCGGGGCGGTTCAGTGCCGCCCGTTCCCATCCCAGCCTTCCCAAATGCCCTTGGAAAGGCACCGGCGCCCCCGCAGCCCTTCGCTGGCTCCCCTTCCATCCCTCTCTTGGCCGCTTCTTCTGCGGCGATAGGGTCCCATCAGGGACCGACATCCCCGGCGGGGTGTTCTGGGGCACGGGGGGCTCTTTCGCGGTCCCGGTGCTGTGGGCGCGCAGCCTCGCGCCGCGGCCGCCAGGGGGCGCTGCGGCGTCTCGCTGTGCGGGGCGGGNTGTCGGGGCGCTCCCGAGGGCTCCGGGCAGGGACTCCCGGAGGTCCGGCTCCGTTTCGCGCCCCCGGGGCTGCTCCTCCAGAGGTACAGCCGGTCTCGGAGCGGCTGCTCGGGGCCGTGACCGGAGCCGTCCGTGCTGGCGCGGCCGCTCCGCCGCTCCTCCGATCGAGCCCTGCGGCTGTGGAGGCTCCGGGGCTGTTTTCTGTCACGAAGGGCGGTCTTGGTTAGTACCGAGGGTCTCTCACTCAGAGCTTCCCGGGAAAGTGTTACTACCAGAGATTTAAAATAAAAACACGGGAGCAGTTGCCTTTTGGGATGTTGCAGCTCGGTGGAGCCTGTTGAAGAGGTGACGGTTGTTTGGAGGCTTGGCTGCTCTGAGGTGCTGCGGTGGGACCGGAACACTGGGACTTGAAACCTCTCGCTCCCCCCGAAAGTTCCGTGGCAATAAGGCTGCTCTGCTTTCCTTTGGGGTCTGATGGAAACCTGCTAAAGGGCACCAAACCTTTCTCAAGCGATTCATTCAGCGGCTGTTTTCAAAGAGCCTGTCCCTGGGCTGCTGTCTCTGCTAGGATTCAAAGAATCAAAAGTTTCTGATAGAAAATGCTGTAAGCTGCAGTTTCTCAAAGTTACAGAAAGGTCTGCGTGCTCTGGGCAATTTCTGCTCCTGTTGGGTTAACGCCCAAATTCGGGTTTGTACTGGGAGGAAAAAAGCGTCCTGGCCGGAGCCAGCACTTCGTCGTGCTCCTCGGCAGTGTTTATATTCTGTTGTTTTTATCCCGATTATTTAAAAAAAATATATTTAGCGCGTGTGTGCGTGGTTTGTGGATGTTACAATATTACCATCGGAATGCAGGTACTTTCGCGGTTTTTCGGAGTATTGTTAGAGGTGAGCGCTATAGAGTGTGTGCCCCTGTGGGCAGGGGAGCAGGAAGGGGCAGTGGGGAAGAGCTGTTTCAGGGTGCCCAGGTGCTGTGTGAGTGTGGTTGTATTCACACCTGAGAGGGGCACTCGCCCCAAACGCTTGTTTTCCGTGCCTAAAAGGGGACGTTTTTTCTCATCAGGGATGAAACTGCGTGGCTGCCTGGCAGCATGTGATATCTGTAAGAGCAGGTGACTGCCTGCCCTGCTTCTGTGTAGTGCATGGAAAGGGGCTTCCCTCTGGAGCCAGGAGTGGGCCAGCCTTGAGGAGGACATGGTGTCTGAAAAGCTTTGCTCATGCCAGACCCAAGGCAGGAGGTAAGCCTGGGGGGGAAGCTGTCTGACAGCGAGTCAAGCTCTTGATTTGCAATAGAATGGCTACAGAAGAGACAGTGGAACACATTGGGATTTGCGATTTTGGGGTATAATGCATGTGCAGCAAACGAAAAGTGAAGAGTTCTGGCAGTTCACTAAGGTATGGGCAGTGCTCTTTATGATTTGATGGGTCTGTAGTTAAGTAAGGGTTCTAACTGGGGACATGCAGGTTGGCTTTCTGAGAAATTACTAAGAATCACGTCCTTCTGAGGTTGTTTCTCTGGGCTTAGAAGACCTCTTGCAGTGGGAGGACAGAAGCATGGTCCGACCTCCCTGCAGAGCGCTTATGTTGCTAAGCAGCAGCTTGCACCTCCAGTGTGCTCCAGATCTGAGTCTGTGAGGGGAGACCTTCCCCTACTGAACTAAATCTTTCTAGCTGCTGACCAAGAGCTGTTGGAAAGCAGGTATCCCATGGGTGTGGGTGTGTGTGCACTGCTGGCCTGCACCTGGGTACCAGAGGGGTGGTCAGCTGGGAATGTTCATCTAGCTGATAGCAAGACTTCCTTATATTCACACCCCTGCTTGGGCTGCAGGTGAGCACAGGAGAGAGAGATGCTCTTTGGTTGTTCCATTTGTAAGGCTCAAGAGTTCTCTGCAGACTGCCCTTTTCACAGTACTTAGAAGCTCACAGGAGGTTCATCTTCGAATTGTTTGGTGGTTGATGCTTTAGCAGTAAAATGGGGGACGGTAAAAAGGAAGAAGATTTGCTTGCAGGAGAGGTAAGAAAGAAGGCCAGGTGTGTCACATTAATGTACTTAGTGGGTGCCACACAAATGCTGGAGCTTCTGTGCATGTGTGACATCAGCCAGTGTTGTCTGAACTGCTCTGTGTCTCACAGAGCAGAGTGATGGAAAGCCTTTTAATCTTCAGAGCTGCCAGTCTGGTGGCTGCACTTTGAAGCAGTGCAGTAGCCAGAGCTGTTGGAAGCCAGTGTGGAAGGACTGACCACTCTCTAAACAGAAGTCAGATCAAAAAAGAGCCTGTGAGTGTCTGGAGGGATTCATAGGCTGATGGGGCAAAAATGAGCTCAGCAGAAAGGCTGTTCTTGTGGCACAGGTCGCTTCTGTTTAGAAAGGGATTGGTGCTGTGGAAGAGGGAGGAGGAAGTTCCCTGGTTTGGGTGGGGCTGGAGGCTTGGGTCTCAGAAGAAGCTGAACTTTTCAGCCTTAACCCCCGATGAGGCTGCAGAGAGAGGAGTGTGGAAGCAGAGACGGGTAGGAGTGCACTTGCTGGGCTCAGGATCCTGTGAATGTTGTGCCTTGCCAATGTAAACTCAAGCCATGGAGGGTTTAGAGTGTGTGTCTGGTGGTGTAGGGCAGCTGCTGGCAGCAATTCTCTGCAGAGGTAATGGGCAGCTTGTGTATGGAACAGTGTATGTGTGTGTGAGGAGCCCAGCAGAGATGCAGATAGGCTGCTGGAGACCAAAGAGGAGGGAATGGGGACAACACATGAGGCCCATACCCCTTGGGATGCTCTTCCTGCTTGGAGATGACAGGAGCATCCAGGCTCTCTGGCTGGGATATGTCTGTAGGTGGATTTGGTTTGTTTGCATAGGCAGAGTAATTTTTCCCCTGACTATCCACAGCTGTTTCCTGGGGAGAGAGGGGTGTTACAGTAATTAGTTAAACCTAACTAGAGCAGTGTCTTCTATGCGGCATTTGGAAGGGAGAGGCTGTTAGTTCAAAATTTTTGGTCTTCTAGGTTATGATGTCCTTGTGGGACCAGAAGTGGAGGAAAAATTCCAAGGAGCATGCACAGCCAGTCATCCCTGCTGGTTGGGGGCTGGCTGAGGTGGGAAGCTGACAGGGGTGGATCAGTCTGGTGGCCTGGACTGTGCATCTGAGGGAAAGGGCTGAGAATTTGTGCTTACTGTAAGAAGTACAAATGAAGCATTTATAATGTATGGACTTTTCCTGCTCTCTGAAACATTTAGACTGAGTAATCTCTCACCTCAAACTGAGGCTCAAGTTGAAAATATCAAGGGATGCTAAATTGTGAACAATTATTAAACAGCTTTAAAGGGCTGTATAGGAAACCACATCTGCTCTTCATTTCTAAGCCTTCCTCAAACAATGTGAGTCTGAGCTATGTATCAGGAGGTCTTTAGTGCTGGAAAGGGGAGTGAACATTTAAAGTCTATTGCAAAATAAAGAGGCACTTTAAGAGGCAATTTGCTTTTCAGGATGTCCACCTAAAAATAAATCTTCCTTTAAAAAGCCTTGAAAAGAAGACAGAGGGAAGAGATCTTGGTCTTGCTGAAAATAAGGGAGAACTTTTTGCTAGCTTTGATGGTCAGGTTTTCCTCTGGCATCTGATACTAGATCCAGGTAAACCCCTCTGGAATTAGTGAGGGACTGAGAGGGATTCGTTATGCTCAGTGACAAAGCTGGTGAGAGAGACTGTGTGTTAAAAACTTTTACAGAGGTTTTGGTTAATCCTTTCCACCCCAAAAGCACTACAGATAGTTCCTTCCACCTCTTTTCTTATTGTTTTATATAACAGTTAAATTAACAAGAATGTCTTATGTGACAGAGCAATTTAAGGGCACATAAAACAGGTATTTTACTTTGATTTTGGTTGCATCAGAACACAATCCCATTGTTTTCAAGATTTCCATAAAATATGTGGAAGTAATGTTCTCTAAGCAGTTTCTCATGATTCTCAAATTTGGAGGGGGAGGGTGTGTCTGTTTGTTGGCTTGCTTAAATTCTTATTTTCATCTAGACAAATCTGGTAGTGCATATATGTAAAGGCCAGTCTCTGGTTATGTAAGGTGAAAAAAAAAAACCATTAAGTATAGGTTTATCACTTTAAGGTACTGAGGTGGTTGCTGAGTTGAGTGAAAGCAACTTGCCTCTGCTGACAGCAAAGTGCCCTGTCTGGCTTCTCTGAAGCTGGGTTTTCTAAGTGGAAAACAGTAGAAGAGCATAACAGCTGGTATGTCATCTTTTTCTGTTAATTCTGTCTTCTTTGAACATTATGTATTAGTTAGGGAAGCATGTAGCCACAAATGAGATCAAGAAATGCATTTCTGAGCACATCACATGCAGACTTGTGTTCTCTCAGAGCTTGTTTCATTAACTTGCAGGACTGAATGTGGGCTAGACTTGACATGAATAGTGTAGATGTTATTGTGTTAATATTGCAGGGGTATGAATGTATATAGGAGCAGATACAATGTCCGTATGGCTGACAGTTATAGCTGCAGTCCATCTTCTGTGTAGTCCTGGAAAGAGAACTGTTTCAAGACACTGTAAAAACAGTTTCCCTATAAAAGCAGGGAACGTTTCAGCATGCAGATGGCAGCCCAGTCTAAAATCTAGTTCTGTTTGTGCTGAGCACCTCCGTAATGAGCCTTGAGGAACACAGGGGAATGAGAGAAGCAGTGTGGGGGGGCAGAGGAGGGATAGACTATTTTTCAGGACTGAGACCTTTCTTTGAACTGGCTCTCTCCATTTTTAATAGCTTTTTTGCAAAAGCTGCTTGGGGAGCAAGGTTGGTATGAGTATGAAAGAAGCAAAGCATCTAATCTTTTGGTTTAATAATGCTTCTGTGTAGGCAGCTGCAAATTGGACAGACTTCTTTATTGATATAAGAACAGTGAACAGGGACTGAAATTAGTGTGGGTGAGAATGGTCTTTTCTCAACTCTTTTAACCTGAAATGTCTTCTCCTTTTGTAGTTGAGGCTCTGTAGAGAGGATCTGTGATCACTGGCAAGGCTGTCTAAAGCACTCAGCAGAAAAGGGCCATGACCTGAGCAGTGGTATTTGTTCTGGGTGTCAGCAACTGAAGAACTGGAGTCAGGTGAAGCCATGGGTTTTCTGGAATTTACAGGATTTATCAGCAACTCTGAAACCTGGGATTCAGAGTCCATTTTTTTTTTTTTTTTTCCTGAGCAGAACTCCACAGCCCAGGGCAGGCTGACTGGGCTGGGTCTGAGAGAGTAGCTTCTGAGTTTGCCTCTGCCTAGAAGTCTGCCCTTCTGGGACAGTGCCCAGCAGCTTTCTTGGCTTTGGGAAGAATATGTGGTCATTCATGGCTGGGGGTCCCATTTCCCTTTGAGAGACTGATTACTGCTGCAGCTTGGGATCTGTCTTGCTATAATTGCATTAGTTCTAGGATTTAGGCTGATTTAAGATGATTCTTAAAATCACTTCCCTTTTCCCAGTACTAGTTACATGTTTAGCTTTTAAGTGTAGACTGTCTTCACATTTTTTTTTCTCCCTCAGCTAACTTTTCTGTAATCTTCTAAGTACTTCTGCAATGTGGGAAGAGGCTAAGCCCCACTCTGTAACACTCTGTAAATATAAACTCTTTGGGTCTGACAGTCTTTATGTTTCCTATGGTACTTCATGTTGCCTGAAGCACTGTATTGATTAAACCACAATCTGCAGAAGTAAATATATATAGAATATTAATAGCTTCTACTCTAGGGGGGAAAAAAAGGCTGTAAATTAATTGATCCATTATGTTGACCTCATAAACCATGAGGGCTTGCAGTACAGCTGTAATCCTCCTCCCACAGCATGTATTTCACTTTGAATGTCTATAAAAGCACTGGACTACTCAAATTTAAAAGCTGTGATACTGGGCTAGCATATCCATCGATCCTGGGATGTGTAGTTAGAATATTGCAACGTTAAGGCTGGAAAAATGGTTCTCTGTAGAATGCAGGATAGTGCTGAATCAGTGTATCACTGACGGTGCATCTGGGCATGAGGCTTAAAAAACAACAGTTAACTTTCATACTCCTTTGTTGTTCTTATTCCTCCTTACAGTGGCTTTCTGCATTTCCAAGTGCAGGAGTTGCTGCAATAAGGGATGAGAATGATTCAGGGATTTAAAATCTAATTTGGAGATATAATGAACTTGAGTTCTGTATGAGGGAGTTGCTTAGGGAATCGAGGTCAGTGTGTGGTGTGAGCTGATAGAACTCAATCTGCTAATCAGAGCTGAGTAGTTCTAGTTCTTCTGGTTCACGAATCTGTTTGAGTTTTTGTTGAATTTTCTTAGTAGAGACTTAGGTGAGTGTATTTATCATGCAGTCATCAGTCTTGTTAATGTTTAGGTGCTACAGATATTGGAATCTTTATCTGTATTTGGAATATTTTGAAGCATTTTTCCGTTTCCTGCTCTTCATTTTTTTGCCATAAATGAGCACTATTTTAGGCAGCTATTGGATCAGAAAGTTCTTGATGGAGAAGGTTCTTGTGTTAATGCTTGCAGAGCTCTCTCTACAGGGCAAGCCAGCAGTTTACTCATACTGTTGAATCTGACTGCCCCTTTAACATAACTAAAATCACTTCTGCCCTCTGTAGCCAGACATTAATGGGGGAAGTTATGGGGTGGTGGCCATCCACAGTATTTTTCTTTTGTGCTTGACAGTGAAGCCAATGTTTTTGTTTCTGTATTACACTGTAAGATGCCTTTGGAGACTTTAAGATGCTGCTCTTGATATCTTCTATGGTTGGCATTTGGAAGATATTTAACTTGTTAATGGAAGTTACAATCTTTCAAGCAAACCCTCCGTGTTAACTCCTAAGGGGTGGTGCTGTTTTGTTTCTCCCTTCACATCCCAAAATATGTCAGTTGTACAGTTTTTCTTTTCTTTTGCACCCAGATATTCAGCCTTCAGAGGAATCATTACGGATCAGTTATTGTAACCTTTCAGGTGTTCTGTGTATTTGGTTGTGGTTCTGTTTGCTTCCTCAGGACAAGATCTTGTTTTTTCCTTGTATTGCTGTCATTGCAGCTGATACACTGCCCAGCCAGTAATAATTCCAAATATTTTAGATGTTGTCTCATTGCTGCTGTTTTACTTTATTTGCACAACACCAGTACTGTCAGTTATGCTCCACATTTCCTTCATTTTTAAATTTCTCAAAATTTCAGCTGAACAAGGGGAATTAGTCAGATGTGGGTTTAGTTAAGGACCTGAGCCCAGTGGAGGCTTAGATACAGCAAGACAAATGCTGAATGCACACTGCCTTGTAGAATTAATGTTCATTGCATATTTAGACAACTTAAGTGGCTGGTTATGATGGTGAAGATGCACAATGAATTAGGCAAAGTGAAATATTGTTTGATGCTCATTGAGCAGCAGAGCGAGGAACACTGCATGACCCATATCAAATAGAGCTGAAGATACATTGAGCTAACACGCATCTCTGATCTTAAGTATTTTTTGTTTGCGTTTGTAGTTTTAAGAAAAAGGAACTGGTGCCTGTTGTGGATTGCTTCCAACCAATGTACTGTATAGACTGAAAATCTTTTGGTAATAAGCAGCTCAGTGTGGTGTGTTGGCAAAAGAGAAGACCTGAGAGAGAGTTTGTATTAAAATTTAAAGCCTTAAAAACTGGAGTGGGGAAGTGGTTTGAAAAGAAATGAACTGAAGTTACCATCTAGCATATTGTAAAGTCAACTAAAGAATTACTGTTGCCATTTCATCCTTTGTGAAAATTATATTTATTTCTGTGAGATTTCTAAGCAACAAAACCTGATAATCGACAATTACTAAAGAAGTGTTTTTTAATGAGTGCCTTCTGTGGAGAAAACAGGATATAATAGAGCCTCATGATGTGAATTTCAGCCTGTACACAGACATGATCCTGATTGCACACATGCACTACTTTTCTTTTTTTTTGCTTTGTTTTAAAAAGGAACACTGCATAAACAAAGCTCATTGTAGAAATTAGAGCAAAACTAAATTATATTTCAAGTGTGAACTTGAGAATCTCAGTGCTGGGTTTTGTGCAGAATATTAATGCTCTGGTTTCCTTCTTGTTTCTAAGTGCCTTCTTCTAACCCTGGAATTCTTTAGAGTCCCAGAAGCCATATGAGCTGAAGTGGGTGCTCTGAGGACAGTAGGCAGTACATGAAGAAAATGGGACACAATCTCCAAAGCCTTGTTTTCTGAGGACTCATCAGAAAGAACTAAGTTTGTCAGCAGAGGTGAAATGCAATAGGCAGCATGAGGGAGTCAGGGTGGTTTCTGTTAGGATGGAATTCATGCTGTGTTGCAGCCTGATCCCCTTGTAGTTGCTGGTTGCTTACAGGTCACTGTGACAGCTGCTTGAAGTCTGTGGTCTGTAGCATCAAACAGGATAGGGAGGGAAGGGAGTAGTCTTGTTGGCAGTGGAATGATGGAGAAGTAAGTTGTCACACCTTGCTTCTTCTACACTTTTTCCTTTGATGGCAGTAACATCCCTTTACTCACCTGGATACAAATACAACCTGGAAGGTCACAACGAGGCCTGGGTTAGTGATTCCTTCAGTCTTCTCAACAAGCACTTTATTCTGTGTCTCTTTTCTCTTCTCTGTGAATCTAGGCAAGCTGGCTGTAATTGGTATTTCTGTATCCTTATTAAGTAAGATGTCTTCTTTGGTCTTCTAGAAATGGTCCTGACCTTGGTTCCCCTCTTGTGAGGTGTATCCAGTAGAGTACTCTGTTCTTGTTACGTCTGTGAGCCCCTACTCACAGCTGCTTGGAGTTTGCAGAGTCCGAGTAAGTGGCTCAGTGCCTGTGAGGGGCAAGTTTGTCAAATGACAAAACTAGCTCCTGGTTTCAGGGAAAAGCTGTTGTTGTAGAGAAATGGGATAAGCCTGTTAACATTCAATACCATCTTGTATCTTGTCAAGCTTGCACGATCATGTTCTTCGTCAGATCATGACACTCTCCTACACATTTATTTCCAATGCTGTCTTGAGTCTGTAGTCCATCCCATTGCCTGGTAGGTGAGCAGATGTCCCCGAGGAGGGAGTTGGGAGACTGGTCCTATTGGGAGACATGATAGGAGTGTTGACAGTGCCTCAGAAATCTCCTCCTGAGCAGATTTAGAAACTTTGTCCTGGACATATACAACCTTCCATCTTCTGGATCTGGGACATTCTTCTCAGAGAAATAAATTTTATATTATATCTTGTGTTCTTTGTTAACTTACCTGTTTACAAATAGTCNTACAATTATCTGTCAAAAGGTTTAGTTCAATTACTTTTTTTAAGCTTTCTTGTCAAGATGGCCTTGCTTGTTTCAGGATTTTGTTACTCCAAGGAGAGGTTAAGGAAGAGGGAATGCTAATTCTGTCATTAACCACTGTCATACAGCCTTTGGCACATATTATTCCTTGAAAATGCTTTAGCATCATTACTGTGAGAAATCAATAGCCATAAAGTGCCCATGGGAACAAAGAATTCAGGGAGGAGAAAAAATCTACTGCCTGTTTATAGCTTGCAGTACTGTAAGGTGAGAGGAAAAGAACTTCAGTTCTGAGAGGTAATTTTGAAGTAATTGAATAGCAGCATAATTCCTATCGTGTGAAATATTGTACAGGGCTCCTTATGTTTTCTTCACATGAAAGCAGGCTGGTAGTAAAAGTACAAGGGAAGAATATTTGATGTAATAAACTCAAACTGAATAAGCTTCAGCAAGCTGCAGGACATTGCACCCTCTTGCTGCTCTATTGTGTTGGGCAACAGGGTTGGCCTTGTTGAGCTGGTCCCAGAGTTGAAGGTTTGGGACCTCTAATGGGCTGGGCAGGAAGATGTGGTACAGCATTTAAGGAATGATTCTGTTTCATTTGCCTTAGTTTTGGCTACTAATGCAGGTAGTTTTGTGCATTTTTGTTTAAATGAAACTGCTACAGAATGTTTGCTAAACCTTGTGGTGCAAATAATAATTTCAGATGACTGCTCTCTTTATCTGAGAATAAGAGCCCTGATCTAAAGCCTGTGTCTGATATGGAGATGAATTCCTAGAGTCTAAATATATCAAGCCACTTCAAGACCTATGGCTTCAAGCTAAGCATGTATTTGAGGACTCTGGCTTATAATTAAGCATCTCTCTTTCTTTGAGAGAGAGTGATGAACTTTACTGGGTTCATATTCATTCTACCTGAGAAGGTAGAGAAGGAGCCTCAGTTTGCTCTTGCTATCTTATCTTGAATGGCCTCATGCTTGTAAATGAAAACTGAATTAGTTCTGGTAATTATATGAAATTAAAAATACAATTCTAAACTGGATTTTTCATTTTTTTTAAAGTATGTAATATAAAGTGAGTAGT
>VYZS01081867.1:5482-38288 GCA_013400695.1 Neodrepanis coruscans | reverse complement strand
GATAGGTTTCGCTCATTCATTTCAGAATTAGTTACACCAGAGACTGAAGAGTTGTCTGGTCCATACCTCAGAGACTGCCACTGCATTATTCTCCTTGTGAACGTTATTTCCTAGTACTTCGTCAAGCTCAGTTTTAAATTATCCAAGTGATGGCATTTCCACAACGTCCCATAGACACTCTGCCATGATGTAATTTATCTTGGAGGTTTTAGCCGTCTTCCTTATATTTAGGATGAAATTAAGAAAATTTATGCTGCTAGTTCTCATTATTGTGTCCTTGGAGCACTCTCAACCATCCTCCTCCCTGTCTGAGATTTACATGGTTCAGATACTTGTAAATAGCTGTTCTCCTCCACAGCTTTTCTTTGGCCAAAGCACACAAATTTATTTTAATGTTTATAAATTAGCCTAAGATGCCCTTTGATCATTTATCTTCATCTACTCTTAACTCTCCATCTTCAAGGCAGTCAGAAGCAAGCGAGTATCTGGGAGAGCCCTAGCTCAGGGCCTGCTCCCACTAAAACCAGAGCAGATCTGCTCTCTTTGGAGCAGGAATGCTGAGCCTGGGCAGTGAAGACTGGCTTCTCAGCTGTGCTGGACAATAAGTCTTCATCAGTTACTAGACTGTCACAAAGGTTAAATCAAGATCGATATACAGAAGCTCACTGTGTTGCTCACTTTTGAAGGCCTCTGCACCTGTTAGCTGTGTCCCCAGCACAGTGGGATCGGCATGAGGAGCACTGTGCCGGCTGGCATGTGTGGAACGAAAGCACAGATTTCCAGAGTTTCAACGGGTCTCCAGCTGAGATGAGGGAAATACACTGTAACACGCCCACTGCTTCTGGAGATCTGAGCACAGCAGGAGGCATGAAAAATGCACTGAGCTATGGGTTATCCTCGAAATACCTCCCACTTCACTTGCAAGGTGCCAAAACCTGTAAATTTACTCAATTTGAATACAATTATCAAATGAGATTCCACACAGCACCTTCACCCGTTACTGTCATATATCTCCACGTCTCTCTTATTGACAATTTAGATATCTTAATCCTTTGCTGTTTTTTCAGCTGCTAATTCCGCATATGCTTTAAAAAAAATAACCCCTTACTTCCACCATGATTAATTCATTCTTCATAAGTCCAGGCTGTTTATTGCTCTTTGTTCATTTATGCACTAGCTGTTTACAGATTCTCTTTTAATATTAGCTCTGTTATTTGGAAGAGACTTAAGTCATATTTACCATATGGTAATTGCAGAGATGACATGGACAACAAACAGTGGAAGCTGAGCTGCTACAGCAATTACAGTAAATGGCAGCAGTCTCAAGGCTATCTCTTGCCCCACCTTCACTTCTTTCCCCACCCTCTGATGACCTTCCCTGTGGGCTGTATAAAGCCATATGCCACTCCAATCTCTACAGCAAAGACAGGCAGAGATTTGTGCTTCACTACAGCATTATCAGACAGGTTGATTCACCTTTTTCCTTTCCGTTTATGTTCCAACTGCAGGTCTGTTCTCCCTGGCTAGCTGCCCCAGACTGTCCTGCCAAGGGCAAGTAATCTGAAATATCGTCTGAATCTAGACACTCTCAATATCCACATCATCTTTCTGTTACAACAGCACTAACTTCCTCCTCTGCCTCATTCACGGTCTCCATGTGTCTCGGATATGTCACTAAAGGAGTTGCAAAGGCCCAGATTTCAAAGGCTGTTTAGAAGCTTAATCAAACAGCTCTTTTTAACTCACTTGGACACCAGGACCCCACTGAAATCACAGATTTTTCTACTGGACATCTAAACACGATTTTAAATTCCTGTAGAAAACCAAACAGATGACTATGAGAGGCTACTGCTGTTTCTTCCCAAGAAACACCTGAGTTTACTTCTTGATTCCTACCAAGAGCATCAGGCAGGCCCCACAAGCAAATGTCATAGGGCTAAGCCAAGTAGATACATGACTTGACCTTCAAGAAGAATTAAAAAATCAAGATTACCTATACATGTGTGCCAGCTTGGAGGTGGTGCATACAATAAAGCACCTTGTCCGAAAAGGATGAGACTCCTCCCTTACCATTTTTAACATGCCTGCAATGATACTCTCCCAATTCCAAGCAGTCAGCAAGTCTTAACTTAGATACCAGTGCAGAACATTTGAAAACTGGATGTAGGGTATCATGTATCAGAAGAATTTTCTAGCAAAGTATATAATAACCATACGGCTGTTTATCTCCAAAGTGGACAAAATAGCTTTTTTGTTGTATTCAGCTTCCCTCCCTTTACCCTCCCCTCCAAAAGCCTCTTTTTACACAAAGTCATCTTAAAAATGAGAACTGTCATTCCAGCCCAGTCCACTTCCCTACTACCAGCTGAAGAAATAAGAAAGAGGGTCCTTAGGACCAGCTTTTCTCTGTCATAAATCAGCATAGGTTCAATGACTCCAAGTCAGCAGAGCCAGTTTATTCTACAGAAAGTGCTGCCTGAGGAACTTCGGACACATTTCATGTAACAGAAACACCCAAAATGAGAGCTTAATCTGTTTCCTCTTTGCAACCTGCATCACACAGCCACTGAGAAGCATCTTTGTGCTTCCTCCAATACCAACTGTATTCCTGTCCATCCTGCTGTAGTTCTTTGCTTCTCCCAATGCTCCATGCTGGCCCCAGATTTGCTACAACTAGTCCTGCCAACAGGAGCAGCAGCTGAGTCATGGGAGATGATCACATCAGCCAAATGCACTAAAACCAGACGGGAAGGAGAAAATTCTCCTTCTCCTCACAATCCCATACCTCAACAAACAAGGTCCAGAGTCTTTCTGCTCCACCATGTGCCCAGTGTCACATTGGATAAGCACATGAAGTGCCTCAGCCTGAAGATAAAGTGATAGGAGTCACTAGCTTAATGTATGTGCTTGGATAACTTACTCATCCCATGCAGCCATTCACTGTACCATCTATTTAAGCCATGAAGGCAAAGAGAGAGGACAGCTTCAGTCCTGCCACTGAGGGTCAGGATGCTCTGCTATGGACACTTGTAGTCCCACATCTCCATCAGTTTTACTCAGGAGCTCAAGACCCCTTCAGGGACAGCAGAAATTATCTTTTCATCCTTTTCTTCAAAGATTAAAACTGAGATGCACTTAATTTGCTTTGAAGTTCAAACCTGTCCTAAGACATGGCAGAGTCCCACTCTTACTGCAAGTTTCAGTGGAGAACTGACTTGAGCAACAGCTATGGCAGTAATAAATAGCGTGTTTTCACACCCTTACTCCACACTCATTGCCTCAGCCCAGAAAGTCTCCCATGCCCAGCCATGCTTCTGTGGTAGTGCCATGAACCCAGCTCTTCCTGACACTGCTGACGACAGTAACTCCTGTCATCTGGGAAACCTGTCTCAAGTGACAGAAAAATGCTTTGCCAAAACAGGAGCAACAGTCCCCAAACACCGACAAGTGAGGAGCAATGGGATAGGAAGTGTTATCCCAGGCAGAGCCACCACTACTATTGCATTCAGGTCAGTGACTCAAAGAAGTAAAAAAACAAGCACAAAAGGTCTTTCAAAAAAATGATTGTCACTTCTCAAGACAAGCAGAGCTTTGAAATGAATCCATTTTGTGGTGGAAGCTCAATGACCAGACAAATTAATAAAAATAGGTATTTGGTGAATTTCAGCCCTGTGTCATAACAACTCCTCACCCTGTATTAATCCTTCTTCCACCCATTCTCCCTCCCCTCTGCTCTACCCACAGATACATGTACAAACACTTCCCCTGACCCTTCCTCTGACAGCACCCCCGTGGTTCTCCCCAAACCTGCCTATCAAGACCACCACCCCTTTGGCCAAAGTGACTGCAGGCATCCCACCGTGCCTGATAGCTGTTGGCTCCCAGATACCAGATACGCCACCTCTTCATGCTCCTTCTGCAACAGTAAGTAGATGAGGTTTTCAGAATCCTGCACATGACACCATATATCCCATGTCCCCTCTCTCAGCCTTCTTTGGAAAGTCAGCTTTGGTTAAAGAGACAGAAATGGCCAACCAAGCCAAAAGAAGCTCAAGGCCAGCACCAACAGAAAGTTTCCAGACTCAGGGTATTTCATCTAGTGAGCACTGGAAACTTTTTAAATTCTATGCTGTGCATTTGTGTAATCTGTGGACCTCAAAGCTATAAGAAATAAATTAAGTACTCTAAGACTCAGAGGAAAAACAGATGTGCATGGAACACTCAAAATACCCATAGATTCACCAGACTGGATGCTTCCCTTCTCTTGCTCCAGAGCATATTTCAATCTCACCAATGTGAGCAAAAGCTGGAAAGGCTCTTCTTAAATGAGCATCTACTTCCTGACTGGGTCAACTTCTTGCTTTGTCCCAGCAGCCAAGCCCATATGAACCTGGGAGAAGGCAGAAAGGCACAAACAGAGAATATGTGGAAGGTGGAACACGTAAGCAATGCTGTTAGAACACTGGGAAGCTAGGAGGCATGGAGTTGTTGAGGAAAGTGGTGAGTTGAGGCAGTTACTGAAGAATGATGAAGAAATCTCTGTATTTAAGAAGGAAAAGCAGAGGACGGAAAAGGCCAGAGCTGGGGGAAGGAGGGGTGTTTGTGACTCACTGGAATGGAAGAAGCAGCAAGATGGATCTAGACAGGCAGCAGGCAAGCCAGCAGATTTTTGGGAGTGACATAGGTGCACCAAGTGCAGCTGAGCATCATCTCACCTTCAGTCTCCTAGTGTGATTCCCCAGAGGGGAGATAGTTCTATCACGCTCTGAAGGTTAAGCTGTGTCTTCTGCCTGGCACAAGAGCACAGTGCAGCCAATGGGTAAAACTGCCTACCTACTTAAAAGCAAACCCCAACACTGCCAGGAGGGACAGGCTTTATTTTTAGCTGGGACACCAGCAGGGTCACTGCTGGTGCTGCATTTCCCCTTGGAAGCCAGGGTTTCATGAAGTGTGCGGTGTGCGCAGGGTCACTGTGGGGGAAACTTCTGTCAGGTCAGCTTTGGGGAGATGAATTATTTAAGTTAGAGAAAAGGAAACATTTACTAAAAGAAGTGAACCTGAAACTACTCTGGAAGGTTAAAATGAAAGGGAAAAACGATGCTTAAAGAGTCAGAGCAGGTGGTAATTTATGTGAGGCCAATGTCTAGTGCACTCATCTCCAAGATGCTCATACAGGAGAATATCCTATCGTGTCTAACTCCAGCAGCATCCTCTCTGCTTGCCTTCTATAACCCAAGCTTTGAAAGGCTCATTCTTGACTAGGGGCTGCCAAAACAAAAGCAAGTCATTACCCTTCACCAGAATCTTTCACAAAGGAAAAGTACACAGAGACCCACCTTGTTTTGAGCCTTGAAGATAACAATACTGAGACCACCACCTCACTCTTCTCCTCAGGTTCTCACACAAGTCCCCCAGTTAGTGCCGAGGCAGGCAGCTTCCCCGGGACTCCCATACTGATTAAGCACAGCACCCGCAGTGAGTGCACAGCAGCAGCACAAGCTTATCCTGTGGCAGTCTCATGAGGACAAGAGTCAGGTCCTTCCCTGCTAGTGGGTTTCATGGGTGCAAACCTAATAAAACAGTTGGCACTGCTCCCACTTGCACTGCCAGGGAATGCAGTCTGGAGGTTTCACCATGGAGAGATTGTTGTTGATAAAGTGCTGAGTGCTAGTGTGAAGCTTTCAAGGGACTTGAAAGAATTGAGAGCAGAGGGAAAGCTCTCATTTTATTCTCTTCATGAAAAACCCGAGTCCATTTGGCATGTTGCATCTGAGAAATAGCTTGGCCTAGACTCTCTGATTCTTTTAATCAGGATCAACCCCTGTTCATGTTCTTTGGAAGATTTTACATTAAAAATTATTTTGTCTTTTTCTTCTGCCGATTCTAGTGACTCTTAATAGTTTAAGAATTGCTTTGGAGACCCCATCAGTCTTAGGTTCTTTGCAACTAATTTGCATTCAGCACTATCCGTTTCATCAAGAGCAGACTTTAAGGCTGAACCGACTCTAAACCATTAACTGCTGCAGGCAATTCAGGCAGCAGCTTTACAGGTGGAAGCAGGGCTTCTTAACATTTTCCACCTTTGGTCAATTGTTCCCTCTCTGCTCTAGCTCTCCCTTTTTTTTGGCAGAACTGTTTCCATGGCTAGGGCATGAATAAGGACCAAAATCTATCTGGCCAAAAAGCAAGCTGAACCTACCACCCTGCCACACATGCCACTGTGCCAGTATCCTGCAGGCGTGGGACAGGAGCAGGAACAAGCAAACAGGATGGGAAAGGTGTAGAAAACAAGGTCCAAATAACAAGCACGGCAAGTGCCTTAGCTGTATGGGTAGAGGCAGGTTTGTCTCTTGCAGTAGTGAATCCCATAACACCTCCTGGACCATGAAACAGTTTTGTCCTACTACACATCAGCAGAGACATATCTCTGCCTCCATTTTCCCAACTAATGTGCACATTCAAGGGTCACTGAGTAGTTCCAAACAAAACCACAGAAGAAGCTAAAGCTGCTTATTAAGGTCAACTTTAAGCTCAACATCAAGACATTACTTCCCAACAAGGAAGGCCCCCCACAACGTAGTAAACCAAGACATTCAGGTCTTAATGACCTCAGACAAATTTTCCAGAAAGCAAACAGGACAACTTCTTCACACAAAGCATTTTTCCAAGTACCCATACATACCACCAGTACATAGCAGAGGCAGAGCTGTCTTCCCTAACTTCAGTGTGGGGAGCTGTGGCAGTGGGACAGTGGAGGGTTTCACAGCCTGCCTACACCCTGGTGACAGACTTTCTCCTGGCACTGAGGGGAGCTAGGAGACACCCAGAGTGAACTGCAGCTCAACTGTAGAGCAAGGTGCTCTAACTCTCCCTGCTTTTGCTCCCACTCTGGTGAAGGAAACAAGCTTTTTCACCAGGATGCAGCATATGAACACACTGGTAGAGCACCTTTTGTTGTCAGCACTGGAGTCCCACGTTCACTCCTGGACATGTCACCTTCAACACAACCTCAGCAGCCAGACCTCAGCACCCTCTCACAGGTACATCCTTGCATCACTACACTTCTTTTGATTAAAACTGTACTTTGCAATGACACTGTTTGCTTTGAGACAGCCTAGGAGAGGGAGATGAAAGCAATGGCAATGCAGTCTCATGTGTCTATAGTTTCTAAAACTACTTGGCACCTCACTGGTTGTAAAACGTACCCAGCTGCATAGGATATTCAGTATTTCTGATTGCTCTTGACCTGGCTGTCTCTGCTGCTGCCCTGAGTTAGGCAGCTTAGGTAAAAAGATAGTAGAGTACAGGAAGACAGCAAACAGAGCAACTTCACTTTTGTAGCCTTGAAATAATCTGCTCGTGAATGGAAACAGAAGCTTCTCCCTAAGTCTGAGGGCTCTGGAAGAGCTCCCTGTTTTATTATGATGGAAAATCCTCATTGGAGTGTTTTGTTAGAAAACAAGCTATCATAAAAGAAATGTTAAGAGCCCTAAGCTCCCTTCTCTCCCATGATGTCAACTGTCAGAGACATTAACGACAGCTCAGCTGTGTGATCAAAGGCTCCAGCAAGCGGATTTAAAGACAGAATTACCAGAAAATTGAGAGTTGAAGGAGCATGGGGGCATGATCATCATCTATCCATAAGTATGCCTTATGGGGTGAACTGATTACTTTATGAGGCTGTACTGCAGGAACAATGGCACCTGGGTCTACTCATTGTGACACTGTCAAGATGGGGTTGCGGTGGTACCTTCAGAATGGCATGACACATCCCTGCTACCTCATGCTTTGCTATTCCTGCAAAACTGTGACAAAAGTGCCTAGGGGAGAGATTGGAAGGCCATCATGCTGAACTTCATGCATCCACATCTGTGATGGCCTCAACCAGAGCTTGTAGTTTAAGGTGTTAAGGAAGAGGGGAAGGAGGGGAGCCGACTACAGTTTATACCATGTTAGTCCTCAAGCAGCCCAGAAAGACACTGAAGCTGCAGGAGACTCAAGATGATTCCTGGATTTCATTCTGCAGGTAAGTAGGGACATGATGTGGAGCTCCTCTCCAGCTCTAGACACCACAGCCCCATGTTAACTGAAACCAGCAAATGCAGGACCACAAGCTCTGCAGCACGGGTGTTTTAAAGGTTCCTTAAGAACATCTTATCATCTCATGTATCTCTCAATGCATGAAACTGTTCAGGACAAAGACTATAATTTACTAGACGTTTGTACGGCACTTGGAAACATGGGCCCCCAACCATGCCTTTAGGAGCTACCATTATCTAAACAGTAAAACAACAAGAGCATTAATCTATGCCACAATACCTAAACACAGTGGGTGATGGTAGATGGAGCATCACAATTATCAATTTCCTGGCTTCAGAGACTTTTTTCCCTATTAAAAAGATGTTTTTGTCTTTGTAATTTAATTTTCTTCACTTTTTTTTTAATATAGAATTAGATATTACTGCCTGGTTTAAAAAAGAATTGGCCAGCAATCAAAGTCATCTTTTTAACTGTGAAGCACATGAAACGCATCTGAAACATGATGGCAACAAAGAACAAAGAACTATCTGTCAACGCCACTTGGGGATTGGGGAAGCTTAGGGGAGGAGACTGATGTTGTTTGTTTAAAACAAGCAAACAAAACTCTGACAGACAGACCATTTATCTGTATAGTGCTTCACATGAAAATATTGGCAGAGAGAATATGTCTTCACTTGGTTTCTAAAAAAAGTGCTGACACACTCCGTTACGGCCCTTCCCTGCCTTGGGGGTGGAGAATACCTCTCACAGGAAAGACCCTTTGAAAACGAGGGATACATGTGGGATAAGGCACAACAAAGCAGAAGACCAGCCTAGGCCCTTAACAATCTCTCTACCTGCCCAACCTGGAAATACAGTAGCACCTGCTACACTCAGACCAGCCTCATATGACTTCAGACCCACCAGCTTCAGAGGAAAGTGGAGGAAGCAGGGAAGTTGGATTCATCCCAGGGTACATTTTTAATTTCCATAAGCCAGCCAAGCTAAGGAGCAGTGCCCTGAGCATGACTGCCATGCAGAACAACTGTCCATGACTCCCAACAACACAGTCTGCTCCAGTCAGGCAGGGCGGCTCCTGCCCTCAGAGTAGCCCAGGAAGAACCTATGGAGCACAGCATGATGCACGAGACAGGTCGTGCTTGGTATCTGCTCTATGTGAGCTTTCCTGTTCTGGGTGCTGGTGTTGAAGACTGCTTCCCACACTACTTAGGGCAATGGAAAGGACTATCCCACCTGACAATCGCATCTGCCATGCCAGGTGCCATCCTGCCAGGTGCTAGCTCTGCAGAGCAAGGGGAAATATCTCTGCAAAGGGCAAGTGCTACACAGAGTGGTGTTAGGATGGCTACCCATCTGCCTTTCCTCTCACACTCTGCCACCCACTAGTTATTGTAAGCATGTCCTCACCAAATTCCCCCAGGGGGAGAAAAGGATATATATGAGACCCAGGAGATTAAATGAGCCTAGCAGCACAGTGGAGGTATGCCAGAGACCAGAAGTCTACTTGCATTTCCACTGCTCTCACACAGCATCTCAGCAGTGGGATTACCACAATCTGTCCTACCTTGGGCATTTGGGAAATGCTTAAACAATCCACTTACTAAGAGCAGGACTCATATTTGGCTAGGGGGGCAGAACAGACTGCTAAACTACATCTTTTAACTAGGGCTCTCTACCCCCGCTAGTCCTCTCCTTCCTCACCCTGGCTGATATTACACCCTTCTAGTTACAAAATGGGGTAACCAATTTGCCTTGCACACTCACGGCAGAACTAAGGACTCCTGGGCTGCTTTCTCTCCTCCCCAGCCAGTCCCCTCGGCAGTAGCTGGACATGCTCTTTTCCAACATCACTATTTCTATTCAGGGAACAAGTCTCGTTCCAGTTCAACACGGAAGCGTGAGTGCAAGCACCAAACATGACTTTCTAAGCTAAACCACGATCAGGGTAAACAAATACTTCCAACAGCAATGGATGAAGAAGTATTAGGGACCCCCTAGAAATGCTTATGCTGCAGGGGAGTGACGCTTCTCCCCACTGCAACAAACCTACAGAACACTTTCAAGGCCTCTATGTCTCAGGAGTCCTCCAAAGCCAGTTCTGCTCTCCCAGGCCTCTTGTGAGGCTCCCAGAGAGCATCAGATGAGCGCTCCTGAATAGGAAGGTGCTGCTGACTGCTACCTAACTCTTCCAGTCCTGTCCTCTCCACAAATAAAAACAGCTCAAGAAAATCACCCTTTTGCTTATAAAGAAATGTGAAGAATTAAAGGCACATACATGTAAACACAATGAGGGGAGGATGTGCGTAAAGCACCCCTTCTCACCTCAATGGTCCCTCCAGTGTCTCCCCTTAAATCTGAAACAGATTTTTAGGGTGAAATCCCCAGAACAAACCTAGGAACAAACCAACAAGTCAGGAACCCAACCATTACACTACAACTCCATTGGAGGGGGCAGAGGGGGAAATGGCCATTGCCTCACGTTTTAGAATAACAGTAAAAAAAAAACAAACCAAAAACTGTTGCAATGGTTTCATCTCTCACCCAGGATGATTGATAATTTAGACACAGGTGAGAAGCATAAAGCCCTGAAGCAAGGCTGGGAGGGAGGCAGAGTATGAAATCACCCCATATTTAGGTCAGCTCTCATGCATGTACATGTGTGTGTGTAGAGTTCCTCTCCCACTGCCATGGGGGGCTGCGGGCCCGCCGGCGGCCCCGTGCCCTATTTAGGGCAGCGCCTGGCGCAGCGGNGCCCGCTCCGCGCTGTAGGCAAAGCCCTCCCTCCGCAGCGCACACACACACACACGCGCACACATACACATACACACATACACACACACACGGGTAACGAGCCGCCGTGGCGCCGGGAAAACAGCAGGAATGAAGCGAGCTCCCAGCGCCTGGGCAACGCGAATTTCCCCCCCACATCCCGGGAGATGAGCTTGCAAAGAGCCCTCGCTCTCCCCCAGCACCCCCCGCTCCACGGCCATTCGCGTGCAAGGCATGGAGCCCCGCTTGGCAGCAGGACAGTTGCCTGCCAGCCTCGCGGGCTTGCCCGCCAGCCTCGCCACCCCCTTACTTACCCTTTCTGGAGGCTTTCCTGACTTTTTTTTGAANAAAAAAAAACAAACCAAAAACTGTTGCAATGGTTTCATCTCTCACCCAGGATGATTGATAATTTAGACACAGGTGAGAAGCATAAAGCCCTGAAGCAAGGCTGGGAGGGAGGCAGAGTATGAAATCACCCCATATTTAGGTCAGCTCTCATGCATGTACATGTGTGTGTGTAGAGTTCCTCTCCCACTGCCATGGGGGGCTGCGGGCCCGCCGGCGGCCCCGTGCCCTATTTAGGGCAGCGCCTGGCGCAGCGGCTATATTTGACCCCCGGGGTAAACAAGCCGGCCCCGCCGGACGGAGCGCGACAGCTGCCCGGGTCGGCGGCCCCGGCGCCCCCACCCGTGGCAAGGGATGGCCCGGTCCGGTCTCCCCCAGCGGGAATAAAAAATTAAATTAAAAAAAAAAAGGATAACTTAAGGGCGGAGGGGTGGGAAAGGAAGAAGAAAAAGAAACGAAATTTATAGCACTGCATGAGAGCTGCTTCCCTCGCCTGGCAGCCCCGGGCAGAGCCGCCCCACCGGGCTGCCTGGCATCCCTGCGGGCCGCGCNCTGGGGGATGGGGGGAGGGGGGCTCCTCTAGCTCCCCAACACAAATCCTTCCGGTTCCTAAAGAGAGCTCATCGCATCTCCCGGTGATTCACCGACGGTGTGTGCGGGTACGGGGTGGTTCGCCTTTGCATGTCAGTCCAAGTTGCCTCCCTCGCTACAAAACCTGTGCTCCCTTTTGCAGCTGTCAGAGAGAGCGGGGAGGTGCATCTGGAAAAGGGGGTGGGGGTGGAGGTAAAATGTTGATAAATCCACCAGCCTTTATCTTCAGCTCCGTGCGGTGGAGTTTGGGGAGGGAAGGGAGATCTGGCGAAGGGGGAGGAGGGCGAGGAGGACGGAGATGAATGGGGGTCGAGGGAGGGGGGAAGAGAAAATGGATTGTACCCCAGATTGCCACTGAATCTGCTGGGCTTCCCCCGCTCCCGCGCTCACACCATCGGGGCTCGGTCCAGGCTTCCCAGCATTACGGTGCACGGCAAAGCGCTGAGCCTGATTGCTGGGAGCCAGCGAGGTTTGCACAACTGCAGCAAGAAGCCAAATCAAAAAGCCAATCTGCGAGCCTCCAAACTCCACGTCACCTATCAGCTGGGAGCGAGCGCTGCAACAGAATTACAAGCCATGCATATTTATTCCTCTGAATCCAGGGGGGGATTTTCAGATCGTTTAAAGCAAGGCACGGGGAAACCAAGGCAAACCCTTTCCAAAATAAATAAAGGCAGAGCACGTCCTGCATGTAACACGCGCGCACACACACCTCTACGAGGTCTCCATCGGTATATATAGATAGAGAGACACACTCACTGAGTGGGGATCGCTCCTGTACCCTCAATGTACGTTGACTCGACTTGGTGTATTTCGAGCGAGGGAGGAAAAGAACACGGTAGCTGAGCCTCCGAGAAGACGATATTGATTGCATATCTGAAATTTAAAGCATCTGCCAGACACTTCTAAGAGATTAAATATAGGCAATATAATTACACACTCGGAGTTAGTCTTGGTATCCATTTGAAGCTGTGTGCTTTGGCTTGTGCTTGAAGAAACCACCCAGTTAATTTTTTTTTTAAACCAAAGTCAAATAACAATTTGTGAGACAGCATGTCATTTTAAGTTAAAAAATACATGTTGCCTCTAAAGTTGCTATTTGACTTTGGCAGAAGACAACTAGGAGCTGGTTTCCAGGACCACAGAACAGGACAGTAGCTTTATGCCTTGCACGAGACAAATCATGGTGTTGGCACACAGGTTTGTCTCCCCTTGTGATCCCCTCTGTTTCCACCACAGCAGTTATGGGCAGATATGTGTCTCCAGATTTACCTTATGGCAGAGCTTCTCACTTCTTTAAAGCCCAGGTACTAAAAGGCAATGATCTCTGACACGGGACTATCCTGCCAAAGGATGGTCTACTTCATCCTCCAGAGAGAAGCTGTCCCCACTCCGTTTGTCCCCAGTGACTCCCCTTACCCACTGAGGTGATGAGGGCACAGAAGCTTTCTGGCAAGACCCGAGCACATGTGCAAGTGAGAACCAAGTGTCAAAAGCAGCTGAGTAAACTGCCATGAGAAATCTGAGCCTGAGTCCTACACTGGGCAAGAACTTTTACCTCAGCCAGGCACTGGCAGCAGACGTACAAAGAGGGAAGAGGAAAGGGCAGCAGACCAGTTACTGGGAGGGTGACACATAAAAGACTTGCACTTGCTTCATGCTGCCGAAAATTAGTAAGAAAAGCTGAAAATGGGCTGTGGTCCCCTGCAGGAAAACACAGACTACTAAGTCCCTGAAATGCCACTGGTATGTTCTAGTCATGGCTCCATAGGGCAGACACTGACCCCACACCTTAGCACAGAAGGGTTCCAGAGATTTGGAAGAGTAGTTACACATCTTGATCTGGCTACTTATTGTTATTAGAGCAGGGCATGGAAGCCCGGAGACAGAAAGGCAGCTGGAGCAAACCACAAGAGAATGCAGTTGCTGCAAATAAGTACAAGATGGCAGCACAGAAGAGTGCAGAACACCCTGTGGGTCCCAGATTCAGCCTTTTATCTCTTCAAATGCCACCTTCCACTTCTGGTGTCTCCAAATAACCCAAGCAAGGCAGGATACCAGGTAGGAAAATGGTATGCGATGCATATGGGCCAGGGGACATGGCAAGATCAAACATGCTGAAGTGCCTGAGCTCAGAGTGCTGTCCAGTCCTTCAGAGGGCTGCAAGCCTGGATGATTCTCCTGTGTTATTTCAGGGAGGGGAAGGGCTTCCCAATGTCTAGGGGAACACAGGCACATGTGCGTGTGTGGCCCAAGGCATTAAAGTGCCCAGCAACCTCATTGGAGCTGTGGAAGAGCCCTTATAGCATCAACACAAAATCAACAGCACAGCATCAATGGCTGAAATCCAGGATTGGGTGGATGGAGGGACTTTGGCACTGGTCAGTGTCACCCGATTTCCAGGTGGCCTCCTCCAAACCTCCCATCCCTGCCAAAGAGGACAGACCCCGAGAATGGCAGTTCTCCAGTCACCTCCAACACCAAGCAAAGGAAACCACCTCAGCTGGCACAGAGAAACTCTTCCAGCCCACAACTCATCATCAGGCAGTTCCAAACAACTGCTTGTGTTTAAGGCTCAGCAAGAGTGGGTCCGGAGATGAGGAACCACAGTACAAAATGCTCATCAGGAGGAACAAGCCCTGGAGGCAACACACAAATTTACAGTTGACAATAACTGAAGACAGACAGAGCTCTTTATGGTACACAGATGTTTTGTTTCACCTCGTCCCAGTACATAAAATCATGCCTAATACACTTAAGAAATGCTCCCAGGCATTTCCCTCTTTCATTCCCTTCCATATGGACCTGCTCAGCTGAGGCAGAAATTTTTTATCCAGGAGGGAGTATATGAAATGTTTTCTTTCTTTTATCTTAAAGATATGCTTTCAAGATACTAACCTGGGATGAAATCAATCAAACTCTTTATATAAAAATACTATTAAAAATTTTAAAAAACCCAAGCAACCAACTACCTCTTTTTTATATTAAATTCAGTAAATAAAAAATGGGAGTTTCGAACTTCTGGGCTGCTTAGCACAATCTCACTAAGCAAGCATGGATATTAGTTTATAATGAATTACTTTATAATGAACACTTTATGTTTCAAGTGTTACCTCACCTAAGGACAAGGGCTAATGGTTTTTAACTGAAGGGAGGTCGATTTAGACCAGATATAAGAAAGAAGGTTTTTTTTTTTTAATGAGGGAGATGAGACACTGGAACAGGTTGCCCAGAAAGATGGTGGACAGTCCATCCCTGAAAACATTCAAGGTCAGGTGGGACCTCAGCAACTTGATCTAGTTGAAGATGTCCCTGACCTTTAAAAGAGCCCTTCCAACTCAAACTAATCTGTAATTCTAAACCAAAAATCACTGGAAGACTACCAAACACTAATACATTAAAAGAATACAAAACCATAAAATGAGTAAGGTTGGAAGGTACCACTGGGTCATCTAGTCCAACTTCCCTGCCCTCTCTAGGGCCCCCTAGAGAATGTTAGTCAGAATTGTGTCCAGATGGTTTTTGAATGTCTCAGGGATTTCAGGGAAGGACACTTCCCAGCCTCCCTGGGCAACTATTCCAGTGCTCAGTCAGACTCACAGTAAAGAAGTTTTTCGTAAAAGCATGGAGACTTCACATGAATAATCAGGACCTTAATCCTTCCTGCAAACCTGCCTCCAAGCTCTTGAGATTTGAAGCAGGACAGGAAATGCAGCCTTTGCTCTTCCTTTCCTTGTCCACCTAAAACTAGTGAAGATTTTTCTAACTTAATCCATAGTTTCAACATCTCATGACTTCAGCCTTTTGCTGGCAACCATGCTGATAATGAAGATGCTGACAGCAAAATGTAGCTGATGGCAGTGCTATTGATAAAGACAATATGCATAACAGGGACTGACTTGCTCTGCCAGGCCAGCATCATCTATTGATGTAAAAATCTGCCAGTGTCCGACAAGTTCCAGAGGAGACTTTGGGAGGTGTTAGCTGAGTCTGAAGGGACCTATTTCTTCCCCTTCATTCATCAGCATTACTTAGCTGTAATGGCTCCTCCTTGGAAAGCTTCTAACTGAGCAAAGCATTAGGAATTGCTCCCACTATTGCTGTCCTCCTGCAATCTTTCAGCCCTTGGCCTAATGACCCAAGAATGCCCACAAACACTGTCAACATTGGCCCTTGTTCCTTGGATACAAGCAGCCTGACTGCTCCTGATCTCAAGTTTATACCTAAGGGTCTGGCACAGCCCCCTTCTCTCCTTCAAGGTTTCATCTTGGTGAATCTGTGTCATGTTTTGGGCTATTTTCCCATAGCTTTTCTCTTCCTCACTTATCAGCTTTCATCAGGTGCCTGCTCACATTTGTGTCAGAAGGGTTAGTTAGGATAATGTGACATTTTATTAGTATGATGCATTTGCAGAGCCTTGAAATGAAGTTCCAAATCTGAGAAAAAAATTACTTTCTGGAGGAAAGAGGAAAGGAGCTACCATGTAGAAGGCAGCTTCAAGGCTATCCATGATTACAAAGTGAATGAACATAGTTCAAATGTAAAATTCTGTGCTTTATTTTTTTCCTCATAAAAGCCCATTTTGCAAACATGGCTAGAGGTCTGAGATCTAAGCTGGGCTTTACATACACATCCTCAAAAGTGTGCAAATTCTTATCAGACAAGTCATTGGACACCTGGAATAGTCCATGTACTCTTCATGGCACTTCCCATAACCTGTGGACAATTCCTCCACAGGTCCTAGCAAATGGGTTTTTGCCACAGATGAATAAGGATTCTTTGTGTAACCTTTGCACACTGATCAGAAAGGAACAAAATACCTGATAATTTTTCTGATCCCCAGATGTGGCTGTGACAGATGTAGATTGCAGTAAGATCCTCTAATCTCATTGCAGAGCTTCCCAGCAGGTTAAGTTTGCTCAGGTCTGGCTTAAAAGGAAGGACAATTCTTTGTGCAATCATCTTCACCATCACAACTGAGTGCAGAGCAATGTAGAGACAAGCCCACATGTAGGTGACTGATACTGTAAACATGGTCTTGCTTGCCAAGGTTTTTCTGTGCAAGTGAACATGGAGACCTAAAGGAACTTTACACAGCATTAAGACACCATTTACAAACCCACAAAAAAAACCCCAACTTAACTAAAGATAGCAAGCAGTCATTGGGAATTCAGGGCAAGTCAAACCCTTGAAAACTTCTTACCAGAAGTGACATCTTCCAAAGAATCTACCTGATAATGGAAAGTGAAGGTACACCTCAACAACCACCTTTTGGTCATGGTGGAATCCAGGACACACATTGATTCCAAAGTTTTCCATTTTAGCATTGACTTCAGAATCTGTGTTGATCTATAGACTGACCACTGCAGGGTGCAGAGACAGAGGATATCTATGGTGGAGCATATCCATTGCTCAGGACAAACACCAGGTGCTTGGCCTGGCAAGCCAGTGCATTCTGGGGCAGGAGACAGGACTCAACCAAAGGGGACTTTTAAAGTATTTTAAATGCTATCCCTAGGTGGTGTTTAGGGAGACCTTCTCAGGTTGAGGAACTCTGAGATTTTCCTTCTTCTTGGTGTCTTCAAGCTTAATAGCAACCCTAGTACAAACTAGGTTACATAGGAGTTTGTGGGTTTTTATAAGAGCAGCTTTTTCCAGGAAGGACCAGTGGGACTCTATGGCTTACAGCATAGCATTGTGCCAGGACAAAGGGAACATTCAAAAAGGCCATTTCAGCTGCAGTGACTTGTAATGAGCAACTAGCACCAACACTGCTGGTGATATACCCTTTTCTTAGCTACAGAATAAGTACAGGAGGCCCAGATTACAGCAGAAGATTGGGCCTGCTCCTCTCCCCACATCTGCTGGAGAACCTGGCCTCAGAGAAGGAGGTTTGGTATGACAGACAAAACAACAGATAACATGGTAAGAAACCTACAAGTACATCAGCAAGTTTTGATGGGTTCTGACACGTGTCTTACAAAATGGCAGAAGAGGATTTAGCTCACAAAGCTGTCAATTCATTTAACACCTTTCCAAAATAATTTTGAATTCAAAAAAAATCAATGGGAAAAGTTCATATTTCATTGACTTTGAAACCAAACAAAGACAAAAATCAATTGTCCCTCCACCAGCCTGGTTTTCCTGTTAAACACCGGCACCAAGATTTTTTTTCCTACTTCCTGCACCTGCGTGGTGGCTAATAGCATGAAAAGGAATCCATATTTCTTAAACTAAGCCAGTGCTTCATAGAAAGGAGGATTCGCAGTGATTATACAGCAGTAGCTGGTCCTTAAGCCATACACCACACACAGGCTGGCTTTCTTGCACCTCTTTCAAACTCTTCCCTCTGCATCCTGTGCCTGTACCTTCCTATTCTGGGTAAGACACTCCCTGGCCAGTGGACTTGCTAACAGTGTAAAAGTGTGCTGTAATGAAAAATGCTTGGGGTTATGTTACATTGCGGACAGCATGTAAGTAGCAGGAGCACTCTGTCCCCAGTATCAGCTTCCGGTTCCACAGCATCAGCAATTCAGACCATCCTACCCATTTGCAGTCCAGGCGGCCAGTGGATCTACAGACACCCTGCAGCCTCCTGCCTACACCTGCCTACAGTGCTGACATGGGGTTGTAGGTGCTCAGCTCATGGGCAGAAAGTGCTGGTGTGGCTGCAGGTGCCGCTGCCCTTAACCCCACAACAGCTTCCAGTGGGGCCACAAACAAGGTTTCACCCTATGATTTGTCTCCACTTTGAGCATGCAAAATGCCAGAGCTGAAGGTTCCAAACTTCAGGGGATGTTACCAGATAGCATAACTACAGACCTCGAAAGCACTGTCCAATAGGGATAACAATAAATGCTGGATAAAGATAGAATAAAATTTTACAATTCCCCTAAGGGGAATGCAATAATTTTCTTAGTGAAACAGCTGAGACCTACTGGGGAAAAAAAAAAAAAAGTCTCCCATGCAATAGTGTCTCTTCTTTAAAAATCTGTGAAAAAGTGAAGAGTGCCAGATTGTCTATCTCTCCTGAGCAGTTAAAAGAAAGCCGTGCTTCCCTCTAGGAGAATCTGATCCTGGTTTATAAAAATCAGGAGGGAAAAAAAAAAGAACTAGAAGGTAAATTAAGATTAGCTGTTAATGAAAGTTAACAGTTTAATTAAAGAAGTGAGCAGGTTGTGCATAGAGAGACAGGAGAGATGCATCCGTCTCTACGATGTGGTTTCTGTCCAGGTCTGGCAGGATCCAGGAAACACATATGGGATGAACACTTCTGGTTCAAAGTCTGTCCCCAGGCTGCTCTGTTTATGGTGGTAGGATAGAGTCTCCCTGGGAAGAGGCCTGCCATTGTGGCATCACACAAGGCCTGCCACCACCCTCAGCACTGAAGACTTGACTTGAAACATCTAGTTATGTTGCCAAATCATCCTTTTGATATATGTCATGTTTTGGGAATAAGTGGATGATAAAACATTGGTTATTCCATTAAGTATTCATTTATTCAGGGTCTCTGAAAAGTTGAGTTTACAAGAGTATTATCTCATTTTTAAAAAGAGTACAACCACAAAAGGACATAGGCACATGCAACATAAACCTATATATGCTTAGATTCACTGAACACAGCGCAGCCCGCTTGCCCTAGGCACACCATCACAGCCCAAAGCAGTCCCACAGGATTGTTCCAACAACAGGACCCCACCCTCAAAGCAACCAAAAGAATTCAGATAGAAAGAAGTTAATTTGTGGAGGAGAAAGACACATTCGGCTGTGTGCTCAAGAGATAGAGTGGTCTTTCATAGCCTGAGTTTTCTTTCAAAAGGGGTTTCTTTCACACACAATATGTATTTTGTCCTGTACTTTGTATACAGTCCTAGATTCAGCCTCTGCCCTCTCTTCTGCCCCTTTCTGTACACTGTCTCCCACCTACACCTGCCTCTCATCCTTGTTCCTCTCTCCACACACCCTCTTTAAGCCCCCTTTCCCATCACTGCTGTGGGGACACAGGTTTAGCTGCTGCTCTTAGTCAACACATCACAAAAACTGTGAGCTTGGAATAGCTCTCTCTTTCTCTCCATGATAAGTGATTTGTATACCATAGTGTGCAGAAGCAGTTTTGCTTTGGAGATAACAGGGGGAATAACTTGAAATGACAGAAGCACTTCAGCCTGAAGAATCTTGGGCTGCAAATCTCCAGCTCTCAGGGTGCTTCTGGCAGAGGGAGGAGCCAAAAATGGCCATTTTGCAAAGGCTCTGGTCTGTGTCATTTCTCACGTTCATTTTTCCACTGCTGACCATCTTGCAGCTACAGAGCAGTATCTCCCACTTCCTGGAATCTGAGCCAAACAGGTCACTCACAGCGTTCATTACCAAATGCACCATCCTCACTCAAAAGGCCACAGGCAGAAACAACAGGTTAGAAAAACCTGCCACATCTCCACATGCCAGTAAGAGATTTGTCAGGGTTCACAGCTTCAACAGCCACCTGAACCACACTTGACAGGAGTGACCCAGCATCACTGAGCACAGTTGACAGCAGACAACTGGCAACATTCAGCATCTCACAGTAGAGCCCTAACTTACCATGAGCTTCCCTCCTTCCACCTGCCTAATTGCTTACAACTGGGAAATTTGGATTTTGGGAATTGCTACCTGGCTACCAAATTTCCATGCAGTAGGCCAGCAGGTCCCAGAAGGGACAAGTAGGTATTTCTGGCAGAGGAAGACCACACAGGCTCCTCACTTCAGGAGCCCAGCCCAGAAGCCACAACAGGGCTCTCAGCAGGTATCAAACATGCAAATTAAGTGCCAACCCCACAAGCCTTTTATAAAGGGAGAAATGCCACTTATCATAATGGAAAGAGCAGCAGAACCTGATGCAAACACCAGAGCTGAGAGAAGACTGAATCCCAAAGGCTGGCAACAGGCAGGAGCTGGAGGCAAAGCTGTGTTTTCTGCAGGAGTCGAGTTTCCCTGTGGTGCTTGGAGAGGCCCAACTCTCAGACACACAGAGAAGGTGCATGCTCAGAGCAGGCTGCCTGGCAGTGTGGGAGCAGGGTGGTGACAAGCTGAAGGTGGGATCCAGGCCCCCAGGAACATGCTGCCTCCCCTCTGTGGAGGCCAATGGGTCATGTCAGGGAGCAGGTCCTGGTTCAGGGACCTGTCTTTGCCACACCCTAGGAGTGTCCTGCAGGAGTCCTTCTGGGGTGGCAGAACCCTCACACTTGTCCTGACACCACCCACTCTCTTCCTGGGGACTGGGAGCATCTGTGAATCCGTACGAGCTCCCCAGACACTGCCTCCACAGTGCTGTTTCCTGCCCCTGTCTGCGCTCTGTTTACATACACTGCATCCAAGGTCCTCAGAATGGCATGGATTTACTTCTGAACTGGAAGTCAAAGGTACTAACCATGCCGGAAGCAATTTCCAGGTACAACTTCCAGTCATCACCCATGCAGCAGAACAGGCTCCTGAGTGCCAGGATGGAGCAGATCAAGTCAGTTGACTATCACACAGGAGACCTGCTGGTTCCAGCCCTGCCCTAGCTTACTCAGGGAACTTCAGCAGTGCCAGGCAACTCCTCAAATGCAATGGGGTTTTACTGATATCCCAAAGGCGCTGCAAGGGCTAATTGCTTGACCCTTGGTTTCGATGTCCTCCAGAAGATGAAGATGTGGTTCAGCACACTCATTATGAGGCTCATTCCAGAAGCAGCATTTACTAGACAAGGGAAGTGGCACTCCAGGAGTGGCAGCATTGCAAAACAGACTCCTTCCCTAGCAACATGTCTTTGCTCACGCTGCAAGAGCAGTGGGTCCTACAGTGCTTGGATTCCCTCTTGCCTGGTTCTGCTATGAACCATTGCACTCCCCCTTCAGCTGCTCTCCCTACTGCCATTGTCTAACTGGTTTCAGCTCTATATACAAATGGACTGAGCCCTCACTTACTCAGTATGGTTCTTTTCCTATGGTGTTCCTTTTAAAATCTTTCTAGTGCATCTTCAAGTACTTTTTTGTTACTGAGAAGGAGAATGGAGGGATGGCTTCATGCCTTACAGACGGTGCTGTGACTGTTGCTGGGAACTAAGGACAGCCAAGCCATCGACTGCCACAGCCACTCTTGGGAAAAAGATCAAGGCTCCTTTCTTTTCCACTATCTGGTGGAACACTACCCCCTTGGCATCTCCCCTCTGCACAACACTACCCTGTGGATCACCATGCCTCCAGGCATCCAGGATGCCTGCTATCTGTCACCTGCCACACTCCAGAAGCCTGGCAGCAGGTCCCAGGCTCAGGTCAGTGACAGACCCACTGTGCTCCCAAGAGAGGTGAAGGGCATAACTTCCACTTCACATGCCATAAGGATTTTAATCCCATCCCTGTAACAGCATACAGCGACAAAATCACGCAATAGAGCCATGAGGTGAAGCTCATTTCATCATGCCTTGAGAAAGGCAGGAACCAGGAAACACCTTTTATCTAGCCTCTGCCTAGACAGTTTCCTCCTCATTTCTTTATTGGTGGTTTCATGATTTTTTACTGCCTTGATGAGACAGAGTTACTGCCATGTCATACAGGGACAGATTGCAAGAGCACCTCCCTTGTTGGACTTGTAGGTATATTGAGATTTTAAGTCCTTTGTCAGCTTCCATGAACAATGAATGTATGTTCAAAAAAGGGAAAAAATAAGATAAAAAAGGTATTATTAGACAGAGCAAAGCCTCAATAAGTCCCATCACTTCCCCAGCTGCTGCTGTGTCTAATCATTTTTATAGTATATCAGGAAGTGTGAAATCATCACTTAATTTTATGACAGAGATTTTCATCACAGAAGGTGGGGATGTGAAACCTTCCCTTCCTGAATGCAGTTGCAGCTGTGGGTTAATTCTCAGCTACTGAGTTTTTCCCCTTACCCCAGGTATCACTGGGGAAAGAGGTAAGACAAAACAGTCCAAAACAGGTCACCTATTTTCTTTAATGAAAACAGGCAGACTAGTGCCAGTCCTTGCTACAGAATATTCCCAGGATGCTAAGATCCTGAGAACGGGAAGTTCCCCTTCACAGATTTCTCACTAGCACACAGTAAATAAGACATGTACATGTTTCCTCTGGCTCTTGCATCTCTCAGCAGCGATGAGGGCAGACCTCTGAGCCTGGGTGCTCCAGCTGTGAAGCATCAAGCATCCAAACTGAGCCTCCAGGCATTGTCTGAACTGTCTGAGCATTCACTGCTCGTAGCCAGGTCATGGGCCCCCATATCTTGTAAGACCAATTCAGGAAACAGACTCCTGAATTTTGGACAGCTGGAGAACCTGAGGACAATTCACTGTCACCCACATCTGACAATGTGGGACCTCCCCCTCACCTGATGCATTTACAAAGAGAAGTGCAACAAGGTCCCAACCAGCCCACTGTTACAGCAGTGCACAGAGGGAGGTGGAGAAAGCTACCAGTCACTGGGGCAGAGTACAGATTATGATGAGATCAAGCCGAATCCTGATCCTGTGGAAATCAGCTGGAACTTTGTCACTGTAAGAAGTATAGTCCACACCACTCTACAAGAGCTGCTGAAGAGCCGGGAGAAGCAGTGTAGAGTGGTGGAGGACAGGAAGCCAAGTATGCTGCATCCAACACTTTGCAAGGGGAATTCACAGAAGCAGAATGAAATTTGTACTCTGTTCAGAATGTCAAAGCCACCAACCCCCTCGTGGAGCATAACAGACCTTTAATGGTGCTGAGTTGATGCCTTCTACTAAAAGGCAAGATCATAGACAAACAAGTCATTGGTTTGTTCCTGACCTTGAACTGGACTGGAAGCTATTGCAGTCCCACTGGCTCTGTCTCAGCCTCTATGCAACAAGAGTTCAACAGGCATGGAGACCTCCTGACATAGCCTACATCCCCCTCATATACTGCAGGTCCTCCTCCTTCACACACCAGCCTGGCACAAGGCCACTGTCAGTCCTGGCATTACACTCTGTTTAATATTTAATGAACTTGGTGGGGAAGGGGCATAAACCTGGGGCAGCAATGATGAGCCTGGTTCCCTGATATGGAATTGTGTTAGCCAGCACCAGTAAAGTGACAGTCCCACAAGGCACTTGCCTTTACCCTTCCAGAAGGGAAGGCTAGCTTGGATCAAGCTAGCACACACAGGTACAGGTATTGCTTGGTTTCTACCAGTGTCCAAACTGGACTGATCAGATCAGAATAATGGGATAGAGAGAAACCTTTGAGCCAGGATATAAAACTAAATCAAAGTTTTATGGGCTAGGATGAAAGGGGAAGTACTTCAAAGTCTGCAATACATTAATTTTCCTTTCTGCTGTGTTTTTTCCTTCCCCCTTGTTTTAATATGATGGATCACCTGATAATGACAGGAGGTCGCTCTGACTGACATGTACACCCAGGATAAAGGAGAGCAGGAAATTGGATCTGAGGCTCTATACTGTATTTCTGTGAGTTCTGGAGCCACCAGAAAGAGACCCTTGGTTGGATTGCTAATGCCATTGCATTCCCCACAGCCGCAGACATGCAGTCCTGTGTTCAATTTCCTGCCATCACTGGTTGTGTCTAGTGCACAGCCAGAGAACAGGAATATGAAGTGTATCTGATTTAGAGATGTACATGAATCAGGCACAAGCTCTGGCTACAGTAGGAAATTGAACGCTCGATGAAAATGTTTCTCACCAGGGAGCCTCCTAGTCGTCTCCCAGCCTTCCCCATTCTGTGTTGTCTGGGGCTTAAGGTCACAACTGTTGCCTCTTTCACTGAAAGAACTGCTTTAGTATTTGATTTTCTAGCCCAAATTTCCCATCCACTCTGAGAAAAGCTCTTTCAGAGTGCACTGAGCCCTAACCTTCACTCTGCTCCCTCCTGCATCCTACAGGAAAAGCTTGCTTTGTCTGCTGAAAGGAGTGGGACTACAACAGGGCAGGGGTAGACTTTCTAGTATGTGACAAAATCACCTTTGGATACAGCTCTAGCCTTACAGGAGCTATCAGAACATTGTGAATCTGTTCCTGTTATGGGCTTTGTGGGTTCCTCAGTCAAATCCCATCACATGCTTCCTCAGCTGTTAGGCAGTCAAAAGGACACACTTCTGGAAGGACTGAGAGATGGGCAGGTGTAAAGACATTTGTCATGTGGCACTGAGGCACTAAGTTCTGGATCCTACCCTGCTGATATTTGGAAGGAGATAAAGCCTGTGAATCCCAGCCTGGGGAAAGGCACGAGTAGCAATACAAATCTCCGATCTAGACTCAAACAGCTTTGCATCCTAAAGGTTTTGGACTCCAGACCCTGGTTCACAGCCTTCGCTCATCCCTTGTTATGGGCAGCTACTTGAACTTCTAGGCTGCAACCTGAACAAAGACACATATAATAAAATACCCAGGTTTTTTCTCAAATACAGCCAGGCAGTTTTAAGCAAAATACCCTAAATATTTCATTAAAACAATATTTTTATTTTAGATCTATGGACTGGACAAACATCTGAACATGCACGGGTTTAAATTGCTTCCCAGCTTTGGGGGATCTGCGCTACATCTCCCTGGAAGGCTATTTTAATTGACACATGGTCTGAAAAACCACCCAGCAACAATATTCTTTGCCTTGCTGGCCCATCAGGCTGGGCTGTACAGATATTGATGCAGCAACCTGATGTAATCAAGAGCTATAAAAGGCAAAGCAGTAAATCATTTGGATGCAACAGTCTGTCTGTGCACTTAGCTGGTTTTTATGTTTTCCAAAACATCCAAGAAACAAAATTGCATTTAACTATTAACAGTCACACAGAAATTTTCTTGCAAAGCTTGTGCTCTCACAGTAGGGAAGGGACATGGCTTGGAAGTAGGTCAAGAAGTGTCCAGAATTGGGAATTATTTTACTTTTCTTTCCTGCAGGTGAGTCATCCGAAACTCATCTCACTGTTGAGCACAGCTTTTGGAAAAGGTGGCTTTCACTTCTCCTAGCGTTAAAGCTTATTTACTGAGCTTTCCCTCGGTGCTCTTAGGACTGACCATCAAGCCCACTTAAAAGACCTAAAGTCAGATATGCAGCTCCGAGGAAAGCTTGTGCAAAGCTAAATGGAAATGAAGGGTTAGATCTCTCTCTTACACCAGAGTTAGAACCATCAAGACCTGCCATAAAGGAAAAGAGCTGCCTGGGCAAAAGCAGAAACGCTGGCTGCAGCCTTCTTCTGAGCAGGAACTGCCATTCCCCAGAACTGCAAGTTTGGGTTAGCTGAAGAAAAGCATACAAGGGGAGAAGAGACTCTTGCTAGAGGACCAGGAGGCCAGAGTCCTCCTCACAGCACAGATGTGGGTCATGGTCCCTGGTAGGGACTTGGGATTTCAGCATAACCCACAGAAACATAAAGCCACCTTACAGAACTCATATACTCTAAAGCGCATTTTTGTTCCAGTCTATGAGACAAACTTTGCTTTTTCCTCGTATCTCAAGACTCCATTTTCCAAATTAAAAAAATGCAGTCAAGATATACAGAGGGTAAATGAGATCAGTAAGTCATATTAGTTTCTAAAGTGACTAAAAAACAGCTGTGAACCTGGGAAAAAATATAGATTGGGCAAAAACTGAGGCATTTTCTCATTTTATCTTCATCTATATCCCTGAGAAGCAGGGGAGGAAAAAGCCTCTTTTTTTACCTACCTGGCCTCAGCAGTAAAACAAACTCTGAAGCTTCAGAAGAGAGAAAACAGTACCAGCATCTCAGGCTTTCCTTAAGAATTGTGGACCACCTCACCAGCTTCCTCATAGAAGGTTAATGGCAGACAAGTGCTATTGAACCATGTCTGAAGGTAGGTGGTTGGTGGCCAAGCATCCCTGACAGCTGTGGGACTAGTTTAACTTACCCCAGCTGAAAATTTTCCCCATTGGCTGACATTTAACTGCCGTGTTTTTCCCAGGATTTATCAAGAAGTCAGGCACTCAAGGTGACTCATCACCAGCTAAGCCGGAGCCAGCAAGAGCTGTCACACTGCACAGTGCTCTGGCTGCCCAGGGGGGTTGTCGGTGATGCAGTGACCAGAGCCTCCCCGCCTTAACAACTTGTGCATCAGCATTGTGTTGCAGGGCATCACTCAGGTTGAATAAACCCCTCCTGTGCACTAGAGGTCTGGATGATGAGGAGCCTCTCCCTCTGTATTGCAATGGGGCAACATTCATAATGCTGCAGCAAAATTCAGCTACACCAGGGCACCTACCAAGCAGTCCAACTGTCTTGCAAGCAGTTACACCAGGATAAATAGGAAGAAAATCCCTAACTATAATCACCTGTCAAATATCTTGCACCTTCCCCCACTCCTCTCTTTTGCCTTCATAGCCTGTCTCTCTCCCTGTCAGCCTGCACTTGATTTTCAATGGGTTTGCATATACTTAGCCTGAGGATAAAGCCTACATGTGAGCAGAGGCAGCAGACCAGTACCCCACAAAGCCTGAAGGAGGAGGTGGCATGTACTTCCAAAGGACCTGGTCAGCTACAGGCCGTTCACTGCCATGCTCTGATAATGCACCCTTGTCTGCACACAACAGGCATGTTACTCCATTTTACCCCTTCTTCTGGTCCCAGGCTTGGACCATAGGCATTTCTCACTAAAAGGCAGCAGGATGCATTTAGAGATGGATGCAGCATCCATCCAGAGTCACCTGGGCCAGGAGTCATCCAGCTCTCTGGATGCATGGGAACAAAAAATAGAATAATACACAGGCCATGGTTTGGATGGTGCCACCACCCTGCCTCACACACAGGGCTTGGAAGGAGCTGGCCCAGTGAAGGCCTGGCCATGTGGGCCAAGGGAGGGCTTTGCATTTGGAATTATGCCAAGAGGTCCAGGGCACCAATGCCTGACATTAATATGTTTGGCACAGCATTAAAAAGAAGAGTAAATGGAATAGGAGGCCAGAGCAGCAGCCTTGATGTAGGACATGAAAGGAGACATTTGCTATCAGATCAGAGACCAGGAGGCGCCTCTGTAAAAAACAACACTTGAATGGCTGCTGAACAGCTGTGTGATGGGCAGGAATTTGGAAAGAGCTGCTTCGCATTCAAAGACACACACAAACCTGCCTTTCCCTGGCTTATTTCGGAGAGGAGTGATGCAGGAAGCAGATGTGGGGTGAAGCTGTGCTCAAACAGAGCTGCTAAAAGCTGTGGAAAACTGAATTGAGTGCATAGGATGAATTGAACAATAACACTGAAGCAACACAAAGTTTGTCAGTGGATTCTCTGGACTGAAAAAAAAAAGTGGAAATTACTCAGTGTGGGCAGACAATCCTTTGTTTGAATAGTGGAAACAGCATTTTTAGGTTTACTGTCAGAACTACATTAGTCCAAAGGCACTGAACATAGCGCTCATTTTGTGGGCCAGGGATCTTCCACTCCACTGTAAGCTAGAGTGAGTGCCTGTTCCAAAGGCATATTTTTAGATATATGGTTTGATTCTTTTAAATTCTAGACATACTCTAGATGACACCATTAAATTATTGTTCAAGCTGGTTTGCACCTGGTTGTACCTAGTAGAGAGAAAATAAACTGTAAACTGTCTATTGCTGTAGAAAGCAAGGATATGTACCAGTCATGATGCAGTTCATCTTCTCCCAAGAGTCAAAGAAAAATTTTTGTAAAACTACACCCAGAGTCACTCCATCCACCATCAAAATAAAAGGGTCTGAAGGAGCACAGCAAATATTTCATTAGCCATAACTATGCCACCATGAAGAAGGCAACATCCAAATAGCAGTGGGGAATATGTTTCTGCAGATAGAGGGAGGTCACTGAACTTGCCTAGGAGAAAGCTCATAGTGGAGCATGGGATTTTAGATCTGGAAATACCTGCATAGATAAATGACATTTGGCAGGAACCAAAACTGGATAGAGTCAGGCCTCAAATGTTGAGCTGCGGGAGCAACCAGCCTCTGGCACAATATATTCTGAAACATAGCTAGCTTTCAAGTAACTTAAGATGTTAAAATTATTTAATATTTTTAACTGATCTACACTGTTTCAAGCAGAAGTTTTTGAGCCTGAGGCAGGGATTATTCAATGTGTTTAGATGGTATGGCTTTCACGAGAAGATGAAGACAGACTGGAGGAGGCATAGCTCTTTTCCAAGGTTTTGTGTCAATACCAACATCAGAAGAGATGACTTCTGACAACACCCTGCTATGCACAAGATGCCATTTCTTACAGCTCTGCAGAGGTGGTTGCACATCCTTCTGCCCCTGCAATGTGAACAGAGGAAGAACTGCCCATGGAAATGGGTCTATACAGTGGTTCTTGTCTATCAATCACCACATCTCTCCTGCAATAACACCTCGAGGAGCCCAAAGAGGGAGAATTTGGGAAAGGAGCAGAGATCAAGCAAACCTAGTTAAAGGGTCAAAAAAAAAAAATAAAAACCTTCTCTGAGCTTTGGCAAATTGTCCCTGTAAAGGCAGTGCAAATCATTAGAAGAAAAGGAAAAACTGCTCCCAAACTTGCCTCTTGTAGATAAAAATCACAAACAGAAGATGGGTTTTATATCCTTAACCTGCATTCACCACCATTACAAATACAGTTCATGCAGACATACTGAGAAATTTAAGAGGGCTGACAAGAAAGAACAGCAGTGGCCATCACCAAAGTACACTCCTTTTCTTAAGAGGCTGACTGCTTTCATGCTCTAGCCAAAGCTTGCTAAAATCACACAGGGAGTAGGGAACCTCTCCCTCTGAAACGTGCTGTTGGGAGACACAAGCATATAGGAGTTGATGGAAACAGGGCATCACAAGTGACTGTTAGTGGTTTAAACCCATTCCTACTCAGGAGCTCCTTGCTTGCTGCAGTCTGGATATCCAAGCAAAATGACCTTCCTGGGATCATTCTGCAGATGGGTGTCTCCAGTAGGAGGCTGTGGTCACAATGCCCAGTCAGCCTTTTTTGTTCATAGCCTTCAATATTGGCTTAACCACAAGGGAGGGGCAGCTTGCCTTACCCCAGTGCTGTCCATGAAATTCTAACAGAATTTGGAGAAACCATTGGCAGGGGAGGTGTGCAAGGGCTTTGGTCTCCAAAGCTCCTTTTGGTCTGAGCTTGCTAAACATCAAGCAATCCTTGGCCAGGCAGCAATTCTGGGACACAGCCCTGCCAGCAGCTTGCCTGAGGACAACCATGGCCATTTCTTTCCCAACCCATCCTCAGAGGGAAAGATGCCTTGAAGAAAGACTTTGAATTGGAGGACAGCCAGGATTTGACCCTGAAAAACATTTAAAGAAGCTTCTTTAGCTGTATTTGGATCTCTGAAACTCTACCATGTTTTGAGGTGGCTTCCCAGAACAATGGAATCATCCTGTGGGATTGTATGTTCTGTCTCTCCTCCTGTCTCCTTTTACACTCTGATTCCAGCAACTGGAAACATTACTCAGGCAGAACAAGAAAAGAGCACAAATAACTTGCCTGTGTTATTAGGGAAATAGAAGCAGGATAGAAAGCCCCAATCCTACAAATGGTTATCTTTGAGTACATAATTCTTAATTACACACTTAAGCGAAGCCCAGGGTAATTTAGTAAGTTAAGCATGTAATTCCACTTTAACTGATGGGTAAGTCCCGAAAGCAAATGCATATGTGTATGCAGGGCTGCTCCCTAACTCAGCCAAGACTCACTGGGGAGCTAGAGGGGCCTCACTCGGGTGGCATTGGGGATGTTTTAGCAAGGTACTGTACTGGTGTGCACACAAGTTCATGACAAAGCCATACCCCAAATTTGTACCATGATCCCAAGTCACCACGAGAACAACACTGTATGAAAATAAACCACTTTTACTGAAAGGAAGGGAGGGAGATGGGGGGACAGATGCAGGCTGAGGAAAGCTGTCCAGCGTCGTCCATACACTACAGTGGGCATCACCTTGCCTTGGGAGACAGGGTCAAAAACATATCTTGTCTCAGGAGCTCCAAGGGCAGCACAATGGCTGCAGGACCATGCTGCTGTCCAGCACAGTCCAGCACCCTCCACTGGTGCCTGCTTTCTGGACTTGTAGCCTGGCTGTTCTCAGGTAGTCCCCATACTCTCAGAATAAAGTTTTCCTTTTGTACCTTCGGTCAAGTCTGTATGTCCGGCTGTATGTCCAGTGAAAATATAGAAGAGGAGAAAACCAGCGCCGTGGCTTCATTAATTGTATGAGTGGCTGCCATGTAGCAGGAGGTAGTATAAAAGTCTTGGCACACGGCAGAAACATCCTACATCTGGTGCCAGGACAATGGAGAATGGATTTAAAGTAATGCTCAGAGGAAGAAGTGGAGGGAGGAAGGGGGGAAAGGTGAGGGTTGCCTGACTCTTTTGGGCACATAAAGGAGGCTCTGTGACAACAGGACCTGTTTAAAGGATTACAGCACTAATTGCACATCCATCTTGTTCAGTAAGGAAGGTCACCTGCACCACAGGTGCACCTTCACCAAAGCACAAGGAGCTGCAGTGAATGGCCTGGGCATGCAACAGCCAATCCTCCTCAAGCACTTATATTCTTCCTGTTTCTCTACCTTCCGGGGTAAAAGCATCCCAGTCAGCACTGAATAATGTCCTAAAAACTCCTCTCACAGCTGGTACCCACATATCCCAGCCAGAGCTGAGCCAGGGGGCAGAGAATGAACAGCTACAAGTGACTTCTAACCACTTGATATGCCTGCTAACAGTGCCAAGGAATTTGTCCACTGTAGAGGATTGTTCTTCTGGGTATCATGAACTAGGTTTTGCCTTCTTACCAGTGTATGAAGGCTAGGCAAGGATAGGAACAATAGGGAATTATTCCCTTTTTCTGGATGTAGCAGAGCACATATGTGCATAATGACATAATGTGTCTGTGATTACAAAGGGAGACACTGATTTTCTACCTCCTTAGAAAGTAAGGGACAATTCATTCAAGAGCAGCATCAGTAATTTCTCCAAGGCCAACAGTCAGTTCAAACTAGACAACATAAATGCTCATTGGCATTTCAGAGGTGAAGAGCAAGTAAACATTCATAGTTGAATAGACACCCCGCTCTCTTCCTTGTGTTAGATATGCTTTTTCATAGGCAAAAAAAAAAAAAAAAAGATAAAAGAAAATGGCTTTGTTGAGTAGCTTCCATTAAGGCATGTAATGTCACCTTGCCAGGGGTGCTGACCCTCTGGGCAGGAAACTGGATGAACATCCCAAAGAATGTTGCACGTGCTGGGTTTTATTTCAGCTGGCTATAGTTTGGAGGATAGAATCACCTGAAAAGAGATGCATGAGGAGACAACCCGCAGAGATGCATGAAGGAGGAAGCCAAATAAAACTAAGGAACTGCAAGGGGGAGGAAGCGTGCAGCAGGGAGGAGATGGGTCTGTCCCAGCCAGCACAAATATCACTCACTCAGTGTGTGACTCAGTCAATCCACTGCATGACATTTCTCTTGGTAGAAGATGTCCTCTCCCCAGTTTCTACGCTCTAATGCACTGATGCTTTCATTTCAAAAGGTGACATGATTATAAGGGATGCTAAAAATACACATGGGCTTTCATTCCACTCCCCCATCCCTGGTGGAACAGAACTTCCAGGTTTCTGGGGGGACAAGACCTTTGCTTTCTTTTCATTATCTCCTCCCTTTTCACAACACTAACAACCAAGGCTCAGACTTACAGCCCAGTCTAGTTCTTTGGATGACCAATACTTAACACTCTCTTAGTCCAGCCAAAGGGAAGAGAGTTTTTCTCCTGCCCATCCTTCAGTCTTCCAGCCCTTAAGCATGATTAAAAGTCTAGCCCAGTAGCACCCAAATTTCCCATGCTATTGTCCACTTTTGCTACTCTCTGAGATCCTCACTGCCCCTTNTACAGTTTATTCATTTAACATTAGGTCACTATAAAATCTTCCTAGCTTTAAATGCTGTTATGTCATGTCTGAAACATGTTATTTTTCTCCTGTGGTTTGAAAGACATATCCAAATACTAAGTTATGGTAATTCCTGCTTATGCATTAGGTATTCAAAATAGAAGCCCTAATTGCAAGTTGCAAATGCTATAAATGGCAGGCAATAAATCTCAA
>VYZS01081662.1:1492-17138 GCA_013400695.1 Neodrepanis coruscans | reverse complement strand
TCCTGTACATATTCTGTATATTCAATCATGCTTTAAACCATAAAGCAGCCAGGAGTTATTCTACTTGCTTCACAGACTGCAGAGACCTGAAAGCTGAATGAATTCTTCTATGAAATTATGTTTAGGGTGTCACATAATATGTTCAGGGTAGATAAAAGAATGCATGTTAGGAACAGAACTTTTTTAATTCTAAAGNTTTAAACACTGCTTGTAATGTCCCTGAATACTTCCCCAGAGGAGCATGCATATAAACATTAAAAATGAGCAAATCTTATAAATTTGTAGGATTATAAATTATCTCATTCATTAGCCACAAATTATTTNTGTTTAGTCAATGTAAGTTTTTCATCTTGCAAACACCTGAGCTGGGTTACACAACCTGGTAAAGTCTCCCATGTATAGATAAATCAGTAATTTCCAAAGTTTACTTGTTTGGATATTGCACACAGGAACTGCAGTTGCTGGACTAACAGCTCCCAGACATACGCATGACTACGTCCTTCACGAGGAAGGTGTTCAAGTCCTACAACAACCATACAATTGAAATACAGAATATGTACAGGAGCTTCAGAATACTCCATCATTTAGTTATAGTATAAATTAAAAGCACTTGCATTGTAAGTGCTTGGTATTTATTGGAATTGCTACAGTATGTATACATCATTATGACAGATGGGATTTTAAAAGACTTAGGTAATTGTATGAATGTTAATTAGAGTTTTGNTTGTATCTTGCATTACCTGTAAAACTCAGCATATTTGCAAAGGTATTTTAAGGATTATTTCTGAGCTGCGTCCTTACATATAAGAGAATCAAGTAAATCGTCAACAGTGAAACAAACCATTGGGAGATTCCTGTAGATAATAATTTGTGATTTGAAAAGACTATAGATTATTAAAATTCCCTTCTTTTTTTTTAAACTCCACAACCCAAGCAACCAAATAAACAAAATCTAAATAAACAATCCAAACCAGGCAACTAGCAAATTGAAATGAATGTTCATACAGCAAAAACCCGGAATAGCTATTCCTCTGAGTTAATGGTATAGTTGACTACAGACAGTGAAATGAACCAATGGTTCACAACCCTACCTTTCAATCTCTGCAGATGGATGGTAAATGTTTGCTATTATCAAAACTCTTATTCCTGAAGTTGTAACAATTTTCTAATGTTATTATTGTAGTACCATGACAGCAAAGCTGTACGTTTTTAGAAATCATAATGCTTACATGAAGACCAGAGAGCAGGTGTCCTGGTTTTTGTCTTTGCCCAAATTCTCAGGGACTATAGAACCAATGGAACAAGAAGAGATGTTTTTTGTTCAAAATTAGTTCTTATCAATATAGTAATTAGAAGTATCTTTCAGACTCTTGAAAAGTATTTCTTTACTTCAAGGCTTAAACAACATCAAAGAAAGCATAAAAACAAAGCAGTGTTGGAAAGGAAGTAACATGCCCTTACGTTTAGCACTTGCCCACTTGTCACTCTTAAACTCTCATCTGCCTTTCAAATTTAGTGTAACCTAATTTTTATGCATACTGTATGTTTGTACAGACAATTTCCTCATTTCAGAGTATGTTGAGTTTTGTAAAGGCTTTTGTACTTTTCCTTAACCTGTTTCAGAAATAGCACTGTCACCCTTTGTCACAGTAATATATAGGATGATGGAAATGGACATTTTTCTGTATGGAAGTGAAAAGAATATTAGTTTTATCAAATACCAGATCCCCTCTTCCCCTCAAGTTAGATTTGAATTTGTCCACTTCAGGGCTTACTGTGTAGGATGATTTTAAGCAGTGGTCCCTGTGGTTACAGGCTCTATCACCTAATAATTGACCATGACAGGAATTATATGTCCGAAGCCAAGGGGTACAGTGAATAGCATATGTCAGGGTCAATTACAAGGTGGAAGGCCCTGCAACAAAAAAGACTGCACTGATTAGACCATGATGTTGGCATGGGAGCTGAGGCTTCAATGTTATTTCAAAGGGCACTGTTGCAAGCATCCTTCCTTCAGGACTCAAAATCAGAGGCAGATTATGTCAATGGTTTACACTACACATCATGTCATATAGTTCAATGGGACATTAAAAGTTACAATTGATTTGTTTTTTTCAGCTATAAAATGCTTTCTCTGTATCACTCAAAATTAAGCTCACTACATTGCTAATCAGGTCAAAAGAGCTTCATACTTACTAGATTAATTCTTTCTTGAAAAATCTAACTCTGAAATGAAGAATATTAAATGTGACACAGTTAAAAACTGGTTTTACTGTTAAAGTTATTAATGTTATTTATACTGGCACAATTGAACAGAATAGAACAGTAGAATGGAAAGAAAATAATCCTTTTCATTACTTAGAGCTCTGTTATAAATATTTTATGGTATGGGAAATTTTTGCAGTGAAACATATGGGCCAAAAAACTCGCTGTTTGCTTATTCCCCTGAAACTTCACTAGCTTTAACTTACTCAAATGTTTTTAATCAATGATGAACCACAGAATCATTTAACAAGTAAGGAATTACCTCAAATTATACATCACTACAATAAGAGACTATAGTTCCTTTTTAGACTTTCATTGCAACTGTTCAATTTTCTGACCCTTTTCACTGAAAGCTGTTTCTCTAAATTTCTGTCTCTGCAAAAGCATCCCAGCTATTTCTGCCTAAAAGATCCCAGCAGTTTAGCTCATGATGATGGAGAAGATACTATAGCTTAACCTCATTAACTAGATAGTTAATTTCTCTCTGTTCTCATGGGTTATTATCCATGACCACATTTTTCCTCGATGTTTTGCAGCCATCAAATAGATGGCTAACTCCCAATAAATTAAAGCCTTTAGTTTTAGATTCAAATTTGTTGGATAATGAACAAATTATAAGAATTATTGAAGCTAAAAGATCTCTTTCTTCCTCCCTAGAATGGTTAATAGGAGATCATAGTCTTTAACATACAGCAGTGCTCCGAAGTTTCCATAATCAGAGTCTTCATTAATATAGCTTCACAGGAAACATGTCATGTTAGATAATAGAAATTTTGGGTTTAATCTTGTACATGTACTTCTTTACAATAAACTCATCTCAGACCCACATTTGTTTCAATGTGACATTAGAACAGCTCTCACATTTGTTTTGTATTTAAAACTGACAAATTTAAAAAATTGAAATGTTTATTTCAAAAAAATACATGTTTTTTCTTCACAAGTGAAAGAAATAGAATACAAAAGTGCTTTAAACCTGTAAATACAACATCCCCACTTAACTTTTTAATTGCAATCAAAAACTCCTTTGGTACTACAGGCTTTCTAGTGATCTGGAGGTGGTCAGACATGTTTTTTTCCCCTTTAAAGTACTTAAAGACTTCCTATGAAGAAAAATGCAATTAAATGCCATGGATTAAGCTGAACGGAAAAAAGATAAATGAATGATTTTGCCAGCCACACTTGACAGTTTCTCTTTGTGGTAATTAAGCTTAGTCCTTTTACTAATAAAGTAAAAATTTCAAACACTGAAAACTCATCTTGTCAAGCGAAAAAAGTGTTCAGCTACAAGTGAACATGAATTTTAGCTTGTACTAGTTCCTGATGGAAATGATGGTCATTTTCACAGAAGCGTGATGGTATAAGACTAATTTTATACTTTTGACTCTCTGAGGATCAGTAGATTGGTTAACGAAAACTAAGTTCACCCAAAGCTTAGAAAAAAATGACATAAGGACAATTATCTATTGGTCAAAAACTCATAAAATGCTCCCTTAGGCTAAATTCTGTTTCTGTCATATTAGTTAATAAATATAGGTCTGAGAGCCTTCATACATTCTATATAAAGGACAAAGTAAAGTTGCTGAATTTCATAGTTCTGCACAAACAAGTCAAATTACCTATGAAAATAAAAAGCCTTATCAGAACTAAGAACTACAGAATTAACTGTATATATATTTACTACTCTTTATAAAGAGCACTTAAGAGCAAGGAGCCCATAGGCCCAGTAATTCATCCTTCACATACAGCGCTGATCACCAGGACTGTATATGTGTGAATGGTTGGAGATAACCTAAAGTCAGTGTACGCCTATTTCTGTCTAAAAAGAGATAACCAGTGTGACAAGGTGCTCAGGCTAATATTAACAGGCTGGTTTACCCTGGGCACCATGCACTGTTAGCATGGTTCTGCAGCATTCAGAGCAATACTCTTTATATCTGTCGAACTGTAGAAATGTAGACAGAAGGACTTTGATTTCTTCTATATCTGAATGGGAAGATACACTGTCTGAGAAATTTTTCATTCAGATTTTAGTATATGTTAATACATCTCATGCTGCCAAACCAGATTTTTTTTTCCCAAAATGTAATTCCAGTTTATCTCACCAAAGAATTGGTAATATCCTGTTTACCATGAAGTAAGCAAAAATTCAGGGAAGTTGTCAATTAACTGGCAGCTAAAGGAAGTCTGCAGCCAGTTTCTTAACTAAAAAGTCCAATATATTCTCCTGTAAAATCTCAAATAATTTCTCTATATCACAGAAAGAGCTTTGGGTATTAAGAGCAGTAAAAGTACTGCCACCTGTTAGATGAGGAAAATACCTCTGACTGTAGGAGAATCAGAGCATGACACCCTAATGAGGGGCAACAGTGGCACACTGCCAGCTACACCCAGGAAAACTCTAACATTCCTGTTTTGGACATGGCATGGTAAGCAAAGGAAGAGATAATTTTCAAAATCTTTTTTTTTTAAAATGGAAATATTCTTCTACCATTACATCTGCTTTATATATGCAGTACTCTATTACTTACTGGTGATTATAATAGGAAATCTTTTAATTAAGAACTTCATTAGTTCACCTTTAACTGCCAATCACCAGATAATTGGCCCTTTTCTAAGAGGCACTGCAGCTCAGGTATGCTAAAATGACTGTTTCTCAGAATAACTTACTGCAAGTAAGTTATTTTTGGAACTCATTTATAAGAGAACTTAATTAACTATTCCAGATCGTTAGGGATACTGCATTGCCTTTTTTAATCCTCTGACAAGTTCCTCCAGTTACATTAATTCATTATCATTATTTTCAACTTTCTAGGCAGAAAAGGGTGAAAAAGAAACACTGAGCCATTGCTGGCATTCTGTACAAACTAGCCAATATTCCCCCAAGATGTAAAGCAGACTAGGTGAATTTTATTGCTTCAGCTGCTGCGGCAGTACAGCAGAATTTCATGGGGCAAGCAGCTTGAGAGATGATGCACCGTTTTTTGTCCAACATCACATGGCAGGACTTTTTAAGAGCAGTGACACTACGCCAGAGCTATTCCATCAGCTGAATGATAGCAAACAGATTTTCTCAGCGAATATATTCCACATAATTTAAAAACAGCACCTTCTCGGGGCAAATAGAGATCTACTTTGAAACCCCACTTTATTAATTTGATTTTCATATATTTCACAAATTCTGGGAGCCAAATCCCACTTTTTTATTTGTGCACTACTGATACGTTCATCAAATGGAAGCATAAAATTTCAGTCTCACTAGCAAACTAAGCAGACTTCAGTCCTAGAGTGTCATATGTAACTTCTACTTCAAACGAGTCAGACATGTAACTGGAATATTCTTTTTTTTGAAGCTATAAGACTGAACGCAATAGAACCATCTGCTGAAAAAAACAGCAACATTGTATCAAGAATAGATTTAATAATTACAGACCTTTGTGAAAATGAGGGACTTCAGAATTACTCTTTTCCAAATCTTCTAACAATGCTAGTTAGAAGAGACCTTTACAAGTCTTTGAATATTTGTTCTAAAGCTGTCTGATTAAGGCTACGGATTATACGGCCTGTCTATTTTAGAAAGCAGCATAAAAACTTACGTACATGATTTTTAGACTTTCCATATATCACTGCTAAGTATTGTAAATGAGCATCTTTTAACTAGCTACTAGCTGAATTTTTCTTGTGATAATAAAAAAATTAACCCATATTTAATTCAAACTCAGAAAATATAGAGATGTATGACAAAATTACCTTCCTTTTCTTCACTCAACAAATCAAATACCTTTAGTCTTTTTTCTACAGTTCCTCAGAGGTGGGGTTATTTTCTACTAGTTCATGTACTATAAAGTACTGCTTCATTCAATTTAGTAATCACTGCTAAATGCTTCCTTTTAATTCAGAACAGGTCACCGTTACCTTTCTGAGCCAAAAAGAGAAGCCCCAACCCGTACCAAAATCCCCTGCCTTTCCACCAGAATTTCATATCTAAGTGACCTCTTTTAGATTACCTAAAAATTTCTTGAAAAGCAGAAAAAGCTTTCAAGGCATTATATATTTTGTCATCATCAAAAAACTAGCAGGACACTCGACTGTCCTGTCAATAATTCCAAGGCAAGTCAGATACTCTGTATCATAACTGCTGCCCTATGATCATCAAAGCATGAACAGAGGATTTATTTTTTTAAAACGTGTTTTTTGCAATTATTTCAATGCAGAAAAATAAATGTTGTGTTTACTACCTCTTTCCAACTGCTAACAAATAAGTTTTATACTGATTGTCACTTAACTTTTTAAAGTGTATTTAGGAAGGCACCATCACATTCATATCTGACTATAATTATCCACTCCTATTTTACAGTGATTTACTGTACAAATCACGTGCTGACTAAAATCATCTTAAAAAAAACCCCAACAAAAAACCGTGGTCTTTCAAGCTGTTTCATAAGCTGTAGATAAAAAAACAACACACACATATTTATCTCGCTAGGCATTTATTTTGGTACATTTATCGCTATAAAATGCTTTTTGCTCTTCCTGGGATCTTCATACCCAACAACTTGTGTGCAAGGAACCTGTGTAAAGCGTGAGTGGTACAGACTGCTATACAGCATTGTAAAATGTCATGTTACAGAGGACTGGTAAGTTAGGACTCAGAGTGTATAAAGCATTCGTCCCAGCCTTGAAAAACAAAGCCTTTTGTGGTATCTGCAGTGGTTGCTGCAACTAAATTCAACACCAATCGCCATAAACTGGCATTCCTGGTCACTGCCAGTTTCCAGTCTGGCACCGAGGCTCTCCCCGAGGCACCGTGCCTGTCCCCTGCCACCAGGCTCCACCGAGGGCGAGCAACCAACAGCACGCCCCCGGCTTCTTGTCCCCATTTTAGGCTCACAGGCCCTTTGAATCAAAGCCTGGTAATGGTGGGCCCTCAGACTTCTTCTCAAAACACTGCCGCACACCACCAGCAACGGCTTTATCTGGCGTTATAGGATTCTGGAAGTCAGCGACAGCTTCATTGGCAGAACCCACAGGTTTGTTCTGTGACATGGGAGAAATAAACTTGTGTCTGGAGTTAAGGCGCAGGGCACGTGGGTAATCTTTTAACTGACTCAGCCCGCAAACCTACAGTGGTGTCAGTCATAGACCTCAAAAAAATTGGCCCAAAACAGGGATCAGACAACATCAGATTTTTGGTATGCACAAGCTGAAACTGAGGGTGCAGATGGACATTTTGTGCTCCCAGGCGAGCAGCCAGCCCTTCAGCAAGGTAACCAGGTCTGCTCTGTTCTTCCCCTCTGCTCACAGCCGCGATCACAAGTGGCCCGCGGCCACAAGCGGCGACCTCCGAAGCCCCACGGCAGCTCCTGCCCTCATAGCGGGCCCAGCCCCGGACCGCGGTGAAGTGGGGCTGCAACTATGCCCCGCAGACCCCGCGGCGGTCACCCCAAGGGGAGGGGGCGGCCTCATTCGGTCGGCCCCGATTCCTAGACAGCAGTCGCTTGCAGCAGCAGCTCCGCGGCTCCTCGCAGAAGGATAGAAAGCAACAGACGGCCGCGGGCCAGCGGCAGCAGCGCTGGGCGATGCCCTCCTACGGCAGGCCCTGCCCTCCATAGGTGCCCTGCGCTCTGCCGCCGAGGCCGAGCGCTCCTACTGCCGGCCCCCGGGCCGCGCCCGGGCTCCGCCGTCCCGGCCGTCGCGCAGCACTGCGGCGGAATCAGCGCGGCTCTTCGGGCACGGCGAGCCGGCGGCTCGTCGAGCCTCCCGGCTGCGCAGGCAGTCTGCCGGCCTGCCCGGGAGGAGGGCCCGCCGAGGGAGGCGGCAGCGGCAGCACTAGAGGAACCGGCAGCGACCGCGGCCCAGGGTGGCTACAGCGACCGGGCTCCATCCCCGGTGCGCTTCCCGGCTGTCGCGCACCCCCCTGTCAGTGTTAACCACCCCCGGCCTGTGATCAAGATGAGAGTAGTGGCTTTGATCAGGTAACGCGCTGACGGAGTGCCCATGTGAGCGAGCGAGGGGCGTCTCGCAGGCGGAGGGAGGGTGAGGGGAGAAGCCGTGCCCGCCCGGGGGTCGCGCTCCACCCAGCGCCGTCTGGAAAATCTTCCCGCCCATGCGTTTCCTGCCGCCCCCTCCTTTCCGTGCCCTGGCGACTTTCGCACTGCCCTCGGCCACTGGACGGGCGGAGGCGGTCCCTCCCTGCGCGCAGGGTGAGGCTGTGACAGTTTTAATTCTGGTCTTCCGGTGTTCCCGAGGCGCCTAAGAGTGGTGTCTGTTAAAAAACAACAAAAATTCCTCTTAATCAAAAGCCCTCAAAACCCACAACCAACCAACCAAAACCCCCAAAACCAACACCCTCAATTATTTCCCTGACCGCCTGCTTTCCGTTATCCCGGTCTCCAGGGCTATCCTGCTGCAGCGCGGCGGCAGCGAGTGCGGGGGTGGGACGCGGCTCCCTGGGGATACAGAGCCTCGGCCGCATGTCCTGCGCTTATGGAGGGGGTTCTGCACGTTTGCAGTTCAATATCCAGCTGCTATTTTTTTCCAAGTATCTTAAGCTCTCTCAGGATATATTTCCTGAACTCTTAACGCTGGTTTCTAGTACGTCTTTTGAGAGAGATTCAATTTTGCTCGTTGTTTTTTTGTTGGGTTTTTTTTGGGTTTTTTTAAAGATGAAGCTCAGTCTTTCAATTAGTTGGAATTGTACACAGCTCTGTCAGGGGCTGTTGGGTTTGCCGTCCCAACTCTCTGCGTCTGCCCCCGCTGCTTTTGTCAGTTTCTGCAGTTCTCATACTATAATTTATTTATTTATTTATTTATAAACACTAATATTTTATAACAAGGACAAGAGTGTTCTTTTCTTGTAGAAACAAAATGTAAAAAGAACAAGATAAAAAACCTGCAAATGGAAAAGAATTTTGCAGATGTAAGCAGTGTATTTTTGTTTGGGGGTGCAGTAGATATTTACTTAAGCCTTAACATTCATGGCATTAAATTCTTTCAGGCATTGTCTAATATCACACCTTATCGAAATTGAGGGTTGGCAGCAACAAATCTTTTCAAACATCATGCAAAGATGAGAAAATACAGGAAATGTTATCTATGTTTTCAAAGATTTGCTTAAATAGAGAGTAGGAAAAATCAGCTTCAGTGCTTTTGCTTGTTTTATAGATAAGATTTTGTCTTCCAGGTTTACTTACTTTGGTATTCTTTAAGCAGAGGAATGTGTTAAAAGGCAGGATGGAATAAAATCCTAAAAACAGGTTTCTAACACAATTGCTATTTTAATGGGCTATTTTACAAGGATGGATTTAGTTTCAGTAATAGTTTTAAGAAGAGTTTTAAAGAGACATCAAAGTGTCTGAAATCTTTGTAACAGAGCTAGCCTTAAAGATTAGAGGGGAAGAAAGTATTTGAAAAGTGCTTCTTGCTTTTGAAAAGGTTAGGATTGTATATAAAACTACTTTAACCTGTTTCTTTTCCTTCTAAAATGCTGGCCACACTTAAAAGTTGATAGTCTTGCCTTAAGGTGGTATTTATGGAGTAAACCCTGTGTTGTGTTTTGTGCTGAATCATAGACATTTTAAAACCAGACTTCAACCTGAAATATGATGTTTTTCAACTCTTTAATTCTTCTAGAATTTTCTTAACTGTAAATGGTTACACTTGTCTGTAGAACGGAGTTTTTCTCAGAAGTCTTTTACAGGCTCGTTTCTTTATGGTTACTGTGAGGTTTTTGTCTGATATTTTGTTTGTTTTTAAGCCTGCCTGTTAACATATTTCCAACACTGTCAAATAGAACCCTGACTTTGGCCCCACTTTGGTGTTTTCTACAAAAAGCCTTGTGATTTTTTTTTCTGTGATGAGAATTGAGAGGAGTCCCCAGCCTGCCTTCATCTCTCTTGTATGGACTATGCCAAGTCCACCTTCGTCCCACAGCATGGGCTGTCTGGCTTCATTGGTCTTAACCATAATGTGTTTTACAGCTAGTTTGATAGGCACCATTTAGTTTTGTTTCTTGGTACTATTAGTTTTTAGGTCTATGGTAGTAATACAGAAATAAATAACAGTACAATAGCATGTGATCCAGTGAGCAAAAGTTTCCATTAAGTAGTTGGTGGTCTAATGTGGGAAATAGGAATGTAATTTCTTCTTAAAATGTCTTTTTTAATATATACAAAAATTAATTGGTGAGATCAATAGATTTATTCAAGTGACACTTTAATTTTTGTTTTTTTTTTAAATATTGAAATGCTGTAAACAACATAGGCAATGATCTACTGTCATATAATTATTTTTCTGAAGTGCTGTTTGTCATGGAAAACACAACTAGTGGGAACCTTATTTTTTAGCATAAAGTCATTCAGAAAGAAAAAAGCTTTTGCCTCATTATGATTCTGTTAAGCCTGAAATTTCACAGTATGAAGTGAAACACACTATCTGTGTTTTCAAGCTACCAAGCACCGTGTCCAGAATTAATCAATGATTTTTAATTTTTTTTCCATATATAGATTAGAAGAAAATTGTAGATATGAATGAGAAGAATGTCAAGTAAGAGACGGAGCCTTAAATTAGGAATCTATTTATCATATTTATATTTACCTTTATAGCATTGAAAGAGAAGAAACTGGTTTTTGAAAATCAATTAGGTATGAAAGGATACCGTGTTATTTATATTATTTCTACTTTAGGCTTGAGTTACACAACAAATTAAGGACAACATACAGAATTCTAGCGTTGATAGAAGCAGAAATTGAGAGGAGTAGCTATATGGTTACATTCTCGTAAGTAAGACATTTTGAAAGTAAGGCACTTTCAAACTGTTACACAGAATGCTAGGTAAAAAGGGGAAATTTACATTGGAGATTAAGTTTTTACAGTTGCAGAATCACAAAATCATGTTGGTTGGAAAAGACCTCCAAGAGGTCCAATATTTGACAATTAGTCCACAGTACTAAGTGCCATGTTCAGTCATTTCTTGGACACCTCCGGGGATGTTCATATCGGAATGGAGTCCATGCCAATACTTGTCAACCTTTTCCATGATGAAATTTTTCCTGATATTCAAGCCGAACCTCCTCTGGCACAACTTAAGGCCTTTTCTTCTTGTCCTGCCTCTAGCTGCCTGAGGGAAAAGGCCAACCCCCACCTGGCTACAACCTCCTTTCAGATAGAAATAGTAGTAGTGTGGTCACAAGGAAACCAAGCATCTGTTGTAGTAAGGATTTATACTATCTGTTTTCCTGTGAATGTCTCAGTGATTCTAAGACAAGATGCAGTTTTACAGAGCTTGTGTAGATCTCTGCTCCAGTTCCTGCCCTGATTTTTGTGTTCATGGCATTTAAAGAAGCTGCACAGAATCTCCAGCTGCAGTTGTAGCTTGAAGGCTGTGAGTCTGAACGTGGATCTTTTAAGCAGTGTATATTCTAGAGTACTCTTTGTTTTATTGTTAGATTGTAATACTTCTTTTGCTAGTGATTAAAATCCATGAGAAATACTTTTTTAATTACATCAGGAGATCAGGATTCTTTCCTCACAGATAGTGGAAAAGGTTCCAGTAGATCTTGAATAAATGTGTAAATTAATTGTATTCTCTGTGTTGGAGTGTCATCTGACCTCAGAAAAGAACATAGTTATGTTTGGGTTTTTTTTTGGTTTTTTTTTACTAGCAGCAATAATTTTTATTTGTAGTTAAATGCTGTAAAAATGTGTATGTTCAACTGAAACTAGTGCCTGTAATAATAAAAGATTTTGAGAATGGTAAGGACATATGAAATGTTGAAAGTTTAGGCAAAGTATCCCACAAAGGAGAATATTATTCCGAACATAGCATCAGCAAGATTGGATAAGACCTGTAAGATCATCGAGTCCAACAGTTGACCTATCACTGCCAGATCCACCACTAAACCATGTCTCTAGGCACCACATCTACATGACAGACCAAATTTAAAAAGATCACTAATGTTGGCAGCTTTGGAGCAGGTTTTGGTTTTTTGATCCAAGTTGTCTAGTAATGAGTACTGAGTAATTTGTCTCTGGAGTAGAAGACAGTCTTTGTTTGAAGAGATTCCAGTGTCACTGGCTGTTCTCATGGAACCTCTCAGATTAATAATAAGATACAGAACTGGGTATGTGCTTTATGGATACTGTATTTAGGCACTATACATACATAGTGCATGGTGAAGTCATTCTTTTGTTACTGCTAATGTTTTACAACTCTTTTCATATTTTAAAACTTTATAACCAGCCCTGATGATGCTAATTTTTAAGCAGTTAGGCAAAAATTAAAAGAGACTAAAACTTTTTTTCAGTACTTTTAATTGCTGCTATTTTCTTTCTCTACAGTGGTGGGAAGGACAGCTGTTACAATATGATGCAGTGTGTTGCTGCTGGGCATCAGATTGTTGCTCTTGCCAATTTAAGACCTGCTGAAAACACAGGTATAAAACCCACATTTCTTAAAGGAGATTTTTTATATATATTTTAGAAAAAATGGAGACACAATTGTGCCTGAATTAAGTTCCTTTTTATGTTTTTATATAGTTTTGCATATTGAAGGCCAATATGAAAAACTTTAAAGAGGTGAAAAAAATAAAATACTATGAAGATGTATTAAATGTATTTTTCATCAAAGGGGAAAAAAGCCCACAAGATGATGAAGATCAGTGCAAAAAAGGCTTAGACAATTTGAAAAAGAGAATACGGATATCCTGGTGTTAAACAAAGGAATTGTGTGAGTTCAGTATCAAAATTGCTAAAAGGTGATAGAGAATATCATCAACCAAAACTAACACTGTATTTCTGGGAATGCTTTAAACTGGCATTAACCATTCCAGCTGCCAAAAATATGCTACTATGCTGCTGCTCATCCATTTTTATCTTTGTATGTCTTCTTCCATTTTTCTAACCCTACATCTGTGAACTGATTTGGGGAACTACTCTGGATGTGTTTAAGGAAAGGTTGGATGGCGTACTTAGTGACATAGTTTAGGTGATAGGATGGTGTTATAAGTCAGGTAATGGGTTGGACTTGATGATCTCTGTGGTCTTTTCCAACCTTGTTAATTCTGTGTGTGTAATTCTGTGTGGGTTGGAATTGGCCTTGATGCATGTATTTTTCCTGCTTTTTCCTTTCCTTTTAGCTTGGACCAATTTTCTGATCAGTTCTTCATAGGCTTCACTTAGATGTATTTTGGTGAAAGAGAATGGAAGAAACTCAGGTAGCCAGTGGTGAGGTTGAGAGTAAGCTGAGTACTTATGTATTGGATAGAGCATAAATTGAAGTGAGACTTGAAAAGCAACTGAGTTGTTTTCCAGTTGGTAGGGGAGAATGTTGAAGTATGTTAACATAGGTTGACTGTTCAATATATATTAGGCAGTTAAGTATTGTATCTGGTAACTGAATAGTAGGAAAATATGCAGAAAGTGAAGGAACAAGGGAGCTGCCATCACAAATGAGTCACATACAGAACTGGCAAATGCTAGAGGAGTACAGGAACAATTTCTTTTCTGCGTAGCTAGGACATAATAATCTCTAATCTTGTTGAAGTATGTTGTCTTTAAACTAATTTATCCACATCAGAAATGTAGAATATTGTCATTAAAATCATAAAATGCTCTCTTTAAGTGTGTAGTTGGAAATTTTGTAGGAAGTTAATTGAGGTGCTTCAGGCAACAGTGGATTCTATGTCATTCTTTTTATTTTATCTTGTACCACTGTTACCTGGAGAGTCTTAATGAATAAAGAAACTGTATATTCTAAACAGAATATCAGTTAAAGACCTTGTCATATTGATATATGTTGAAAAATACTGAATTTTCTTTTAAGTCGACTCTTTTGGTCTGGGTTGGTTAGTTGTCATTATGGGTTTGGATTTGTCTGTTTTGTGCAGAAACATATCTGTTGAGTGGCATCAAATGGCATGACCTAATTGATACATCACAGATCAGTTAACTTGGTCAATGTTACAGACCTTTTTTCCTTGCAATGTGTGCTACTCAGGTATACAGCAGAAATGTCTCTATGTAAATTCAGAGAAGTACCAGTATTAAAAATTAGCATTAAAAGAGTGAACTGTGTTAGCTTGTAGTAAAGTGGAGATTCACCAATAATGAGTATTACTTTGTCAATCTGTTTGAAAGGTTATCTGAAAGATTTGATACGTAAATAATTTCTTGTGTAATTTGAGATTTAATTCTAATCCATGATGTCTGTATTTTAGCTGGGGTTTTTTTGTTATTTGCTAGCTACAAACTGCTTTTAAGAAAATTCAGTTAATTTTTTCTCTTGCTTAAAGAAATAGCTTTTTGTTTATTAAGCAATGTCAAAACATTATAGCAGTCTGCTTTTATTCTGCTTAAGAAGAAATAATCCCCTCTTCTTTCATGATGACCATGATAACAATTTTAATAGTAAAGTTTTTGTAAATTTTGACAATTTATTGCTTTTTCTCAGAGTTGCAGTGCATTACAAATTTCTTGCCCCAATTATGTTGAAATGCATCTGGGTTTGTGCCTCTAAAATGTGTTCCTATTAAAATTACCGTATAAATAGGGGCAGAATTGGACCAGTCTGAGACTTTTTTATAAAGTAAGAAGAAGAAAAGACACCACAATTTGCAAATAGGCAGCATGTTTGTGACAGATGTCTTCCTCTCCATACGTCTGTTGGGTGGATAAATCTTTTTTTTTTCTTTCCATGTTTATAGCGGTATTGTCACCAAACATCTGTTTGTGAACTGAAAAATATTAACATTTAGATTTTCTCAGTGCTTTGTAGTGTTTTTATTATCTGTAATAGTTGAAATAATGTACCTAATATGTGTGTTTCTTAATTGTGGCAGGGCAGACTGATGAATTGGACAGCTATATGTATCAAACAGTAGGACACCATGCCATTGACTTATATGCTGAAGCATTGGATTTGCCACTCTATCGTGGTTTCATAAAGGGTACCAGTGTAGATACTGGAAAAGTGTATACAGCGTGCCAGGAAGATGAGGTTGAAGACCTTTACCATCTCATCAAGCTTGTTAAGGTATGATGATTGAAAAGAATTATATAGTTGGGGATAATTGTATTGCTTAACTCATTTATGAATTTAAGTATTTAAGAAGAGCTTTGAGAAAAAAACTGAACACTTTTGCAGGTTTTATTTCTATTTCTTTCTTCTTCTTGGCACTGTAAATATAAAGCATAATTAATTTTCCCCCAATGTAAATTAGCCTATTTAATAAAAACACCTGTAACAGGTGCTTGGCATATACATATAAAAAATAGATGTGACAATGACCTATAAATAAAATGTTTAGGTTGTTTTGTATTTGAAATAATGCATTGCTTGATTACTGTAATGAGAGATCTTTTGGATAGTGTGCAGTTCTCAATGTAT
>VYZS01081649.1:14795-34443 GCA_013400695.1 Neodrepanis coruscans | reverse complement strand
GGCGCGCGCGGCGGCCCCGCTCCCGCCGCCGTCCCCACAGGCGCGGGAGCGGGGGGCCGCGGACAGTCCCATCAGAGTAGCAGGGGAGGAGCGGTTTTTTATCCTCCCCAACCTACAACAGGTGTATTCACTCAAGAGTAGGTGCCACACAGGTTGACCTGCCTGCCTGAGGGTATTGTGCCTCACAGTTACTTTGTCTTTATATTGTTCTTCTATCTCTTCCCACAGAAAGAAAGCCTACAACAAAAAGTTCAGGGTTCCCAAGTATAGGCCAGCACCTCTGAGCACCTTTGTTCCTCTGGACAGTGTGTACTCATCTATACTCATCACTGTGGATCCCCTGCAAAGAGCCTGAAATAGTAGATCCTTGAAGACTGAGGGTGCAGTGAGCATCAAGAGCTTTCACACTTGACAGCTATCAGACACTAATGCTCAGGCAACCCTGATCCCCAGCAGCAGCTTACCTCTTATCACTTCTCTGTGCAAGCCTCAAGTTCTCTAGAATTGACTGAATTTCCAGAGTCCTGTCTCTTGATCTCTGAGGAAACAGTAGAAGCTCTGAAACCCGAAAAGTTTCCCTTGGTATCACTGGCAACAATATAACAATTAATATCAATAGTTCTGCTGAGATCAGAAATGCCCTAGGACAAACGGCAGGGACAGAATTTCTGACAAAAGCAAGTGGGCAAACTTTTATCTTTGTAAGAACCAATGCAGACTTGAATGCCTTAAATGTGAAAAGCAATTTTAATTGACAGAAATGTGCTCTCCTGTTTTATCAGCATTTATCATTTTGCTGTCAGTAACAACATTCTTACTCTCTTGATAAGAATTTCAGGCTGCTGTCTTCTGTTTTGACTGCAACCCAGGCCCTGTCCCTGTAGCAAGCACAGTTGGGGCATGTCTGTTCCACAGTTTTGTCTTCCCACTTCATAGGATGGATTACCAGAAAAAATGGACATCTTGACTTACTGTGGTCTGTGTCCTGTGACATATTCCTATTTTCATTAACATTTTTAAAAGGTAAAAAGATAAAAGAATGACATTTTAGATTCAGGTATTAAGAGCCCAATATATTCATGGAGGTTAAAAGTTGCCAGGAAATGTCAGAACAAAAGACTGGGAATTTGAAACCTCAGGGGCTTCTCCAGTTTTGGGTTAGCAGTAAGCTTCTTTAAATACCTTCTGTGCAAGAGAATATCCACTGTTGCACTCGATGAGGTAGAAACAAATATAAATCAGGTATTGCTGGCTGTTGTCCCACAGGCACTTTTCCTCTAAGTTGTGCAACACGCTGTGGCTATTGATGGCCCTGGTCTGGGGCTGGATGCCACTTTTTCTCCATCAGTAGTTCCTACTTTTTTCCCTACTAGACGTGGAAATGTTTCCTTTTCCATGTATTAGTTTGGGGAGAAAAGGGAGTTTTATGTGCATCCTGGCACTTAAACCATGTGACAGATCCAGACATTAAAATAAGTGGTAGTCATTTGCTACTGTCTCAAACTTCACATGAGATGCCTTAATATGTATTTGAAAGTGCTACTATATTTAAATTGCTTTAATTAATCTTTGGGGAATTTGCATTTTCCTTTATTAGCATAAGATAACCACTTCAGCAAGTAAACCTAAAGGCTGAAGGCTCACTCCATCAGTGCCTATAGCCCTCAGACACTGCAGTAAAGGGTAAATTACATGGTTAGTGGTGTTGTTTTCTGTTTCTGGGCTTAGAGGGACACAGTGGCTGAAGAATATAAAGATATTTAAACATCTTATGCTGGATTAGGTGCCTGAAGCCAGTGCTAAGGGGTCATTTACATTTTTCAAAGACCTTGCTAAGTTATAGCTCACTTTGGTAGGCACTGAAAAGCCCTTGTTTCCATGGTTGATCATAGGGATTACCCCTACCTGGGTTTAGTAATGCTGACTACAGCAGAAGGGGTGAAGTAGAAGGTTTTTTTGTATTAACTGTCCACTCATGTATTATTTCTCCAGCTAGTCACATTCACTACATGGGCAGCTGGCCCTTAGTAGGATAACTAAAGGACTTTAACCTGTCTTGCTAGAAGAGCACAGTCGTTTGTAGAAAATAGTTATCTGGCTGGTCTATGCATGCCCAGTTACTTTGGGTGCCACCAAGGAGATAAATTACCTTTTCCTCTGTTTTGTTTTTTTTTTCATGACCATGATTATTAAATGTAAAATAAGTCCACAGCAACCTTCATTAGCTAGCCTTGCCATGACACAGCCTCTCACTAGAGTTTCTGCAGTTTTAGTTTTAGGTATTCATAAACTGTTTTCTGTAGCAAAATTACTTGCTAAGAAAAAATAGCAAAAGTCGGTCTGCAAAAGTTAGTGTAATACAAACTCAAAACACCTCTTTTTCTGCATCCAGAATATAATTCTAAAAGTCGTATTTATCCAACCAGAAGAGAAAAATAATACTAAATGGCTTACATGTCATTGCCACAAAGCAGCAACAATCAGCAAATGCGTGAATAAAATTATTCATCATTAATGTAAGCACTGTCAACTACTTGGCCAAGAAATTCCTCACAATCCATAGAACAAAAGTATTTTTTGATATGGAATAAATGCAGAGAACAAACTAGGGGTTTTGTATTTCTATCACGGCTGTTTCCCTTCATATGCATCATGTCATATGTGTATGTGTGTGTGTATCACATAGTAGTTTGTGATATTAAGCTTACAATTCAGGATTAGTTTCTTACCTAAAGAAAAATAATGCGGATATTCCACTGGGGGTTTTTTTGCTGTTTTTTAAACATATTCAGAGAAGCAGTCCCAGTAGGCAAGTCACTTGAATTTTTGGTGATTAGTGGATAAAGATCACTTGTACTGAAATTCATATAAAAATTTATATTCTCTGAGTCACCCCCCATGGCTTTACATTAAAAAAAAAAAAAAAAAGAAAGCAAAACAAGTCAGGGACTTTATTTAACATGCCAAGTGAGGTCATTGACTAAGAATTATTGAGAAAACAATGGGGAAAATCTTGTAGAAAAGCAATCCTTGCCAAGGATTCATGTGGTGCCTTTTGACAAGTGGTTTAAATAAGAGGTCAACAGTTGGAACACCTAAAAATTACCGTCAAAAGTCCTTAGTAAACACAACTTTACATCATGCATATTTTTAATCTCCTGACTCTTATCTGTGTTCTTCAAAGCAATGTCAGGGTCAGAGATGGAGATTGGTAGGTGAGTTGTAGTATTACATCAAACAGACCCTACATAAATATATACACTACTTTCACTTCATTGATGTCCCATGGCCTATACCAAAGCATTGCCTTGTTGATTGATACTGCCTTAAGCCAACATAATCAGTTCTAACATATGTTCATTACATTTATATAAATGAAATAAGAAGGGACTGATTTTTATGGATCTACATTTTATACAGAAAAACATCTACTCACAAAGTATGCATTAGCAGACTTCTAGGTTCCCTTAGTTTGACTTCACTAAAGGTAACACGTGAAAAAAAAAGCTGGGTCATCATTTCAAGTTGACCTGCAATCACAAAGAAAACAAAACAAAAAACCTTCAAAACATTTTATAATCTATGGGAAGAGATGTTGTTTATCTTTTGTTTATCTAACTAGATAAACTGAAAAAATCTTACTTCTAAAAGGCAGTAAGTTTTTAGGAATTATCTGCCAACCACCTGACAGCAAGGAAAAATATGCCAAAGACCTGAAAGCATAGTATTGCTTGGGAAGAATGAGATTTTTCTGAAACTAATAGAAGTTTTGTTACATAGGCCTGTACATCAGACAAGAACTCAGTTCTTGCAGTGTGTCTTTATTTGGTTACTTAAAAATTACGGTAGTAAGTGAAAAAATCTTTTTAAAAAATGTTTCCTATGCTATTTCCTCTCAGTTCACCTTGCCTTTTTAGACAGAAAAACTGCAAGCAAGACAGTGGCACTCTGGAGTATAGCAAGTTCAGAGACAAGTATCTTATCTTAAGCAGTCAGTCAATGATCCTCAATTATGTCCATAGAAGTCTATCTAACACAACAGAGAGATATATAGATAAATGAGTAGATACATGTATACACATATCCAAATGCATATGAGTTCTTTGGGTCTTTGTCATTTTGTAACTGTGTCTACTTTGTAATTTTTTTTTGCATGTTTCTTCATGAAAGACACTTCACTTTGCATTTTTTTCATTTTTTATTTGGGAGAGAAAAGAAGATATATTTCTGTATATTTTTCACTTCTTATTGAATGGTAAGAGAATCATGATTTTCCAAGACAGATATACAAGAAAAAAATAGAAATGAAAGGGGGAAAAGAGCTTGAAACTCTAATTGCAATATTCTGCAGAAGTTTTTGTACCCTAGGTTTTCAGCCAACATTTACTCCTAGTCGGACATCCAAAATCCACAGAATTCTTTTAAAATCTGGAAAATTAGTTTTGTTTAAAATGCTTGAAAATGCTAATGAGTTTTAAGGGCTACCAACTTTTGTGTACCTAGACAGAGATCCCTGAAACTATCTGAATTAAAAACAAAAACCATATAAACTAAAGTAAAGTTAAAATGTGTCAAATTGTCTGTAATCAATGAAAATACTTTTAAGGAATTAGTTGTGAATATAGGGGATTAAAAAATCACTACATTGTAAATAAAACCTCTGGCATCAATATCAGGAAATAAAGAGTGAATAACAGAACCTTAAACATGCTCTGCAGTTCTCCTTCACTTTCACATAAATTATATATTTACAAGAGGACAAACAAACCAAACACACAGAAAGTCATGCTACATTAGATGACTTTACAGTGGAATATGCTATTTCAAGCTTAGTACAAAATGTGACTACCAGGATAAAATAATTGTTCATCACAGTGAAATTTGAGTACTTTTTCTTTTACTGGAGTGACAACCATTGCACGCAAAGGAGAAAAGAAGAAATTTTCCACCCTCACCTCCCTCAGGTGATACATAAGAAAATGAAGAAGATAACAGGACAGACAGAAGAGCAGATATCTCGTTTATTTTTTGACTATTTGACAAACACTGGTTTCTCTCAAGTGCATGTTTTGAGGACTGATCCTTTTCTCCGAGCAGCAGTAGCAAAACTGAACCCAAACACAGGAGATCCCCTCAGCTTCCATTGTGTAGCCCCTCCCTGAAGTTAATACAAGGACTACTGTGTACATGTGTGCAGTCGTTCCAGGTTCCTCACTGCTTTATTACCTCTGAGGCCTCCTCTTTGGTATGTCAGTGTACTCCTAACCTACAGCCACACAACGAAAATTTAACAAGCGTTTATTGCATTTGTTGCTGTGGAAATACAAAGTCAGTTGCTTCAGTTTCAATGAGATTTCCCTCCTCTTTTTCCCCCCACTCTCCCTTTTGTTTTGAAACTTACATTTTTATGAAATGTCAAGAATACAAGATATTTGTGAGAAGCAAAAGGGTAGGGGATACCACCCACTCATTCATTGTCCTCTGCCAATTTCGCTTCCAGCCCCCATCACATTTTTTCTTGTTAACTGGGCTGAGGCAGAGAGTTGGAGGGGGAATAAAAGCATTCCTGCACGTCTGGAGGAAAGAAAATAGATAGAGGGAATATGTGAACAGGGAGTGGAAGAGTGGCGAGTGACTTGAACCACCAGTGAAATGATGCTTCTACCTGTTCAGATAATAGTTAACTCGGGGTTAAAGATTAAAAGCCAGGCAATCCACTGTATAAATGGCCCGGGTAAATCGAATGTATGTAAAGTGCCTCCTTGCTCCCCAGGCCGCCGAGCTGCCCTTCCCCCTGTCCTTCCAGCGGCATGAGTCGCCCACGCTCCCTGCTGCGCCGCTCCTGGCTGCCTGCCCTGCTGCTGCCAGCGCTCCTGGGTCCCCGCCTCGCCCCCTCGCAGCCCGTGCACTGCGCCCCGTGCACACCGAAAAAGATGGAGCTCTGTCGGCCCGTCGCGCCCGACTGCCCGGAGTCGGTCCGGCAGCCCGGCTGCGGCTGCTGCCAGACCTGCGCCCTCGGGCCAGGCCAGCCCTGTGGGGTCTACACGTCCCGCTGTCGTCTGGGGCTCCGCTGCCACGTTCCCGCCGGGGAGCCTCGACCCCTCTCCGCCCTCATTCAGGGGCACGGGACTTGTCTGCCCGTCAGCGAGGTCGGAGGGATGCGCACAGCAGAGCCGACAGGTACCGCTCCGCGCCGCCGGAATGAGCCGGGCCGGGAGCTGCGCCCCGGGCGCTCGCAGGCGATCCCCAGGCTGCTCGCGCAGCAGCCGGGACGGCACTGCGGGCACTGGGAACCAAAAGCTGGGAACAATGAGCGAAGTAAGGCAGGCGTCTGAAAAATAGGGAAACTTGAGTGTATTTTCCAGGGAAACGTGCTCTGACCTGTTCGAGGGGAGGTGCATCCTGGTGCGGGGCCAAGAGATATTCGCAGCAAGGTGTTATGCTACGGGGTGCAAGCACGAAAACCCTAAAGCGCAGTGATGGCAGAATGCAGAATAATCAGAACAAGGTTTCTGGGAAGCTGTAGACAATTTTTCTTTAGTAGTAAACAGTAACGAGCAAATGTGGTCTGGGCTTTGTTTATGTCTGTCTCCAAAAGTCATGATAGAGAATGAAAAGAATGAAGAGGCATTGTGCCTGGCTTCATTTTTTAAGTAAAATGTATGTCTAGTAGTGCAGTGTAAGCCAAACTATCTTCAAGCAAAAAGGCATCTCAAGAAACTTAGACTATATGATGATGAGGAATTTCTTCAACACAATTTCCTGATTTTTCAACTTATTATGATTATTATTATTTTCATCAGCATTACTGCTATGTTTATGAACTGATGATTAAGGTAACTCAATAGCATTACAAAAATAATCATCATTTACTCAAAATAACAATGGCCATAGAAGTGAGTGGCTTCTCTTGTACTGCGTTTGGTAGGAAGGACAAGGAACAGTGACCAAACTGAGTGTTTAAGCCACTTGCCTTCAATTTAATTTCATTCTGTCCACAGCTTGCTTCCTTCCTTCCTTCTTTCCTTGCTTGCTTGCTTGCTTCCTTCCTTCCTTCCCACATATATCTTTGCTTAAACATTGTCCAAGGGTGTTTTTAGTTCATTGGCTGTTAACAGCCTTGATCCTACAAGTTATAAAAATTTTGTCCTATGATGAGTTCCTAGCAATTACAAAGAGCTTCTGTTCCTTTCAGTGGGAGAGTTTACACATGCTGATTTAGGCATTGGTGTGCAGGCCATGATCAGACAGATCCAAACATCTTCTGCCAATCCCTGGTTATTTGATGCACTGCAGGCCAGCGTGAGCTACTGCTAGGTCCTGTGAATTAGCACCCCTTTCTTATTCATGAAGCAAGCAAGGAAACGAAGTACAGGATACCACAGGATGAGGTCTGAACCAGTTCCTCTCATGAGTAAAAACAGAAACATATCACACAAAAATCTAAATTCATTACAAGATTAATTTCAGTCTTTCCTCATTTAATCAAGTCCCTATAACCCATTGCGGTCAAGAACATTTTTTCAATTCCAGCAGATTGGTTGCAGCTCATCTTTGGGATTCAAGTAATTTCAAAGGATTATAAAATAGCTAACTTGCTAGAGAATAGCTGATGAGTTCTTCTATGAATTTATGACCAAAGTTCAGTTTGTCATTTATTATTACTATAAGATCTACTGCAATAGATCTGTCTTAGATACTACTTTTTTGGTTGATTCTTCTTTTTCTTCAACTTTTTAACAGTGAGAAATAGAAGCAAAAGTTCACTGAATATGTTCACCTTATAATTTATTTCCAGACTCTGTTGAACTTGATGATATGCCTTTGGAAAGCACTGAAATGACACAGGATCAGCTGCTGAGCTATCAGTTAATGTTTCCCATGAGCCAGGACAAGTCCATCCCCTGGAATGCCATCACTGTGTATGAAAACATGAAAGCAGAGAGAATATCTGAACTCAAGAAGTGGAAAGAGCAGGTGGGTTTTCTTTGAAACCTTTAAGAGACCATTTCAGTAGATGCTCTTGACTCAGAATACAAAATAAAAATATGCATTAAATTCTACCAGCAACACTGAGATGTCAGTATTTTGCATAGATGGCAAACAGACTTTTGGAAAGTGTTCATCAGATGCTTGAGGAACAGGTAAAATGGCTGGAGTGATAATAACAAGCGTGCCTCAGATATGTCCTACACAGACCGTGCAGAGGCTGAACTTTTCACTGCACTTACTATCAGATTATAACCGGGCCCCCCTTAATTTACAGGAAACCATATTGAAATCTTGGACTACTTTTTTTTTTTTTAGTTAAAAAAAGAAAAGACATTTGTTTGTCACTGGTCCAACACACAGCGAAATAAAAAGGAGTCCTTCCACGCAGTTATTGATAAAACACCAGCCCAAACCAAAATGTGTTTCTCTCTATTCATAAGAAAACACTGTTAAGTACATGCATGTAGAAAAACAAAAAGCTCAACAATTAAAGTATGCTTCCAAACTGCAAAATCTTAGTGGGCAGTGGCGGTGTAGGGCCTTTGCAAACAGGTTCGAGTTCCACTAGAGGGCAGCAGAGAAGCACGGTTAGATCCGTTCCCGGTAGCAGCACCCCTGCATTACGGAGATCAGTTCGTCGGGCCCTGCAGAAGCCCAGGTTTGTAATGGTCACTGACGAAATGGAAGAGAAAGAGCAAAAACAAAATTCTACTAATCATCACCCTGCCTTAGGAAGCTTCGTTCAATATTCAGAACAGGATTTAATCACTGATATAGTTTGAATTGTTATGCATGTGTGTGGTTAGCTCCAGTTTTGAGTTTTAGGGCTTCTGCTTTTCTCACCCAAAGCCACAGATAAACCTATCGACTGGAATAGACAGTTAGTATTAGGGGCTGACACAGGAAAGTCTTGAAAAAGCAGAGGTTATGTTTATTTTCACTCAAAAGTAGAAATATTTGTTCAGTCACTTCTCCTCTCCTTGCACTGATTTAAACACATTAGGTACTATTGATGCACACCGACGACTTTGAAAAAGAGAGCCAGCAAAGTGTGAAAACAATGACAATTGCAAACAGTACTTTATCCCCACTTACAGGCACTTTGGGGTTTGGTTCCAGAGCTACCAAGTGACTCTGTGTTGCTTTGGTGACAGTTCTGTCCTGTACAAAAGATAACAAACATTCAGATGTTTGTTCTTGCATCATCTATATATGTCTTGTACCTATTCTCTATATGTCAACAGAGCACAGGGCCATGGCAACTCAGAAAACATGGCTAGTCTCACGTACCAGTCTCTTAACGTGTACCTACCCATAATAGGAGAGATTGTACACTCCGAGCAGTAATGTGTTTACTTAGTACAGGTTAAATTTCCTTGTGTGGCAATTTAAGGACGAAAATCCTCATGTTTATGAGGACAGAAAATACCTCAAAGAATAAAAACAATACCAGAGTTTTCCGGCTATGCTCCAAAAGGAAAACTATATGCAAAACAGTCTGGTGCAGATTATATGACTAATAAGTATTTCCAGCTTCTGCTAGCTTTATTTTGATAATGTTTTGTTTAGCTGGTTTCTTCGTGATTTTGGTATTCACAACATGTGCATGGGATTCTTACAGGGTCCTTGTAAGAAGGAGCTCTACAGAGCCCTGCATAAATTGGCAAAGGCTCAGCAGAGAAGTGGAGGGGAGATTTACAAATTCTATTTGCCCAACTGCAACAAGAATGGATTTTACCACAGCAAACAGGTGCGTGCCTTTTTCCCCCTATCTGTTCACAGCAGTGCTGTGACTAGCCTGATACAGGCAACCCCTTCACAGCCCTCTGCTCCCAAACTCACAAGTCTGCAGCTGCTGGACAAGCAGGTTGTGGAAACAGGGATATTTAGTAGTGGGAGCAGATGGTTTGTCCTTCTCTTTAAAGTGAGCCCACTGCTGGGGGCTGACAGCAATGGAGGCAGGAGTCTTTTCCATTCACAGAACAGGTGCACTCAAAGCCTTCCTCAAAATATTTTAACCCTGTCTTCTCTCAGGACAAATCAAGCTCCATGTACCTGATCTGTTATCATAGTTCCAGTTGATATTAATTCATAATATCCATCATACTACCTGCCAAAGCCCATTAAATCTATAATAACCACTATGTAAAAAGGGGGCTCTCAGCTCCCAGGCAGTGGAAAACTCATGTTTCAAATGGAAAATCAGTGGAAAAAAACCTCTTTGGAGCAAAATTACCCTTCTGAAAGCAGAACAATAATACTGATTTGTGCTACCTGTGGATTAGCTTATTTGCACATTTCCATTATTCCCTCAAAAAAAGCCATTGTGAGTTACAGTGAAAATAATCTGCAAACCTAACTAAACCCTCTCCAAACCATAAGCCACACTCTGTAACCACAGGTCATGCACACAGATTTAGTAGGTATGCATCAATCTGTGTCATGGAGACTCCTTGTTTTTGGGCATGGCATCATGATGTGACTCACAAACACTGATCTTGGAATCTAATCAAGCACAAACAGAAATCTGTTTAACCTCTTCCTCAAGAAAAAAACGAAACAAAATACACCACCTTATTTGTCTCCTTGTATGAAGACCCAGGCCATTCAGTTTCTGTTCTTACCCTAAAAGCTTGTATATTCTGCCATCCTTCTGTTTCTCATGCGGGAGAGTACTACTGTTTTCTATTGCTGTTTACTAAGGAATGGGCAGTTTTATCTCTGAAGTTGATCTTGTGGTAGCTGAGATTGGGTCTTGGCTCCCTAAACAAATGTGCTATTCAGAGGCTCTGCAGACCACCACATTCAAAACAAGCTTGTGCACGGCAGGTAGATCATAAATCTGTCCAACTCCCCTACTTGCAGTATCTCACAGATAATCTTCTGCTTATGGTTACTTATTGTGATTTTTTTTTTTTTGCTAATAATATTACAGTGTGAAACTTTACTGGATGGAGAGTCTGCTGAATGCTGGTGTGTCTATCCAAAAAATGGCAGAAGAATTTCCAGATCTCCAGAAATTAAAGGAGACCCAGAATGCCAACAGTATCTCAACTCACAAGAATAAAACTTTACACAAAGGTTTTTCACACTAAGTTTTCTGTGGGGCCTGTTCTAGTCAGGGGCCATTTCACTAAGGGTAGTTTTGTACATCTGATTTTCAGCATATGAGTAATGCCATAAAGTACAATTTTACTGCACTGAGCTCAAGCGACAAATATGAGCAACTGCAAGCTAAAATCCTATAATCTTGTATATTTTGTTTTTATAATATTATAGATACACTCATATGTAAAGCCGTTGAATTATTTATTTAACAGTATATATATTTTTGTCTCTATGTGTTGTTACTAACTTATAGCCTTCATAACTTGATATGTAAATATTTAATATTATTGCTTTTAAATGTGTGCATCTTATGTTGGAGGAATGTTGCTACTTAAGACTTCAAAATAGCATAACTATTGGAAAAATGGCTTGTAAATTTGCATTTTTTGTACTATATATTTATAGATATAAAACTGAATTTTAGAAACAGGTTTTTGGTAGAGACCATGCTTAGAAACTTATTTAAAATATGTTTTGCATATATATCATGTTACTTTTGCACCTCTGTTTCAATGTCAAGCTGTTTCTTAAGAAAGAAAGTCTAAAACTTGATTATATACTGAAGCTCCTGATGGAACAGTATTTGTATTTATTTTTCAAACATATGCACTGTATAAATCGCAAAACACAACAGGATATTCTGCATCACCTTAGACAGGTGTAAGTCATTCACATTTAAGTCATACATCATTTAAGATGAAGTATTAAATAATATCTCCTACTCTGTCCCTGTCTCTTGTTTTCTGCGTGGTCTGGCCATAGCAGGAAAACAGGCAAAACTCTTGCAAATCTGCCTACCAAATGGAGAGCATCTTTTTCCTGCAATGAGTCTTCTTATTTTGCTCTCCCTCCACCATTTCCCTTCTCCTGCCCTCTCCAATCCCAGCTGTGCTCTGCAAACCTCTGCCATGGGCAAAACTGCAGCTTCCAAGAGAAATTATTAAAAGGTTTTCTGGATAGGAAAGCTGAATGCCTTTCTTCACTCAAAAGCCGAAGGCAGTGGTATTACTGCATTTAAAAGATAACATTGAAACTAGAAAGAGCCATTTCCTGCACAGAAAATCAGAGGTTATAAAAGGGAGGTTGGAAAAAAACTCTTTTGCTGAAAGCAGAGAAGAGAGTCTCCCTGGCTTGTGACCTTTCCCTTTCCCTCCCCAGCATGTTGCTTCCACTTAGGGGTTGCAGAGAAAAAGAGAATGCAAGTAAGTGCCATGTTGGCTTCAAGTTAGGTATGTCCGTGGAAAAACCGAAGTGAGTTAGAATGTCCCAGAGGTGAAAACAGGCTACACCACCTCTTCCTAAGAAAACAGCATGAGAGAAGAGTGATGATATTCTCAAAGAGCCTGGCAGGAGTGAAACTCAGCATAAAATACTCTTGCCATTTGTCAGCACAAGCTTTGGATTTTAAATTAGAAAGGGAAGCAGCTCGTAGAAACTGCAAAGCCAAGATATGGAGATCTCTGCTCTCCCGATCATGTTTCTGTGGCATTGTATATTGCACTTGCTGAATGTATTGGCTGTATCTGCATGCCAATGTCAGCTGATCCAGCTGGGGTCTATTAAACTGCTCCAGATTTAGAAGTATGAATTTACTACTGACCTTCTTTGCGTAGTCTTCTGAGATCTTACCAAGGAAATCACTGTAGAAGCAGCTGTCGGCACTGATATTATAAGTAACTAACATCTAACTTCGCTGTAATGAGCTGCTGTGAGACCTGGCTAAAACTGTGTTACAGCACTGCCTTCTTTGTGTCAAAATGCTTGGCAATCACTGTATCAAAATAATGACGGAGCAGCAAATTTGGGCAGAATTTTGGAGTCCTTTCATGGAGTCTACTCAGCAGTAAATAACTGTAGTGTAGCATTGCCAAGGGAAAATGGCAAAGAAAGGAGGAGAATTCATAGACTCACAGCTACAGTACACATTTAAAAGCACTCTGACTGCTTTTAACCCGTAGACCTTATGTAAAATTTGATATCTAGTGTGTAGAAATGATTTCTTTTTGTTGGAATCTTTATATATATAGGGGAAGAAATCATTATGTTAATAATGTTTAACAGTCTATTTGCAGTATAGCAATCCAGTAGACAGCTACTTCCAGTGTTTTGCAGGGTGGCAGATTCCCATCCTAGCTGCAAGAAATTAGTTTTCAACAGAGACAGGGGTTTAAGAGAATTCCTTACTTTAATTATTAAGTACCAGAAGCAGAAGTTATGTTGTACAGTGTTCAGGCATGACAGGCCAATTTCTCAAAGATATTTAGCCCCTTACTTCCCACTGAAAGTAGCAGGAGAGTGATGCTTCCTTATCTGCAATCTGGCCTCATGTGACATCTTGCCAGGACTCACAAATGTCTGCTGAGCTGTTCTGAATGGGCTGTCTGACTTGGGACAGACTTGTCCACTGTTGTGGGTTAGAAGATAAAGCCGTTTTCCCCCCTTTCCCCCCCGGCGTGGGGGATGGTGTGGGGGGGTGTGTGTGGGGGTGTGTGTATGCGCCCGGCTAGCCTGGTGTGGCTGCGTTCCCCGCCCGCAGCATTGGTGCAGTGGCCTCCTCCCCCCACCGTATCCACGCCCGGCAGCGTGGCTGTCCATGGTTGGAGCTTGGCGCTGCTGCTGGCGCGCGGCGATGCAGGCGGTGCTGCCGGCACTACGCTGTGGGGCGGCGCGGCCGCCGGCACAGGATGGTGGGGCCGCTGGCGTGGGGCGGCAGTGGCACGGCCGCCGGAGCACAGCAGGCTTGGCACGGGGAGCCGCCGTTCGCCCAGCCCGGCACGGGTGGCGCGGAGGCCGCCGATGCAGACACGNGGCCACATCTTTCCATCAGCACTGAAATTCCTTCCCGGGATTGGGGAAGGGAGGGGGAGGGGGGCTCGTGGTTTCTAACTGAGTTTTTTTCTTCAGAAAGCTGAGCGGAGGCTCAGCGCTACTGTAGGCACCTCAGGTCGGTCACGGAACCCCCGGGAGAGCTGAGGTCGCAGGCCTTTTCTAATTATCCCGGCGTCTCTTCCGGAGCCCCCAACAGAAAAACCAGCACTATTGCAGAGCTTTCCCATCCCAACACGGGGTCTGGGAAAGCTTAATTTGTCTGGTTTTGGCACTTTATTGTCAGTTTTCTGTGTGTGTGAAATAAACTGTGTTACTTGTGTGTTTTCTTTTTGGGTGTGTGTTGCTTCTCTCGGACATCTCTTGTCAGTACCACATTTCCTAGTGGTAAAACCACGACAGATGTAATGATTTGTCTTAATTTTTATGATCAGCCTCAAGCATCAGGGTGAAAAATCAAAGGTCTGCAGTTTTCCTGTTTTTCTGTTTGTGCAGCACTTTGGTTTTGCTTTTGTTTGTTTGTTTGGTTGGTTTTGGCATATGTCAGCTGGCAGGTCAGGTTTCAGTGTGTGCCTGCTGCAGTGGTCCCTCCTGCACTGACAAGCCAAGTTTGCAGAGAATGAGTGGGCAAACAAGAAAGGTGCCACAGTATACTCTTAGAAGCTCAGGTCACCTGGCATGCAGCTGGATGTGTAAAGGGTATGTACCATTTCTCATTATTTCAGCTCCCTCCCTTCATACTGACTTGCGCTCCTCCTAGTCTGCCTAAAACAAAATTAGTTGGTGGGAAGGTCTCAGGTGAGCATCTATAATGTTTGGTTCACATTATTTGAGAACCCTACCCACCCAGTTTGTGTTTCTTCCTGACAAAACCCTGACAGGTTTGCTGCAGCAGGGTTTGTTCCAGCCATGCCTCTCGCCTATGGCCTAAGGCCAGCTGCAAAATGCTCATAGCATAGAAGGGAGGTCACTGCCCTCTGCACTTCATTTTCTACCCTGCATTTCCCATGACAAAATCACCTGGTATTTGGCTCTGCTTATACTGAGTCAGTTCTGTTCATCACTTTAGTGTACAGGAGAGACACATTTGTGTCTTAGAGCTGGCAGAAGGTGAGGGAGAGAAAAGAGGAGAGAAAGAAAATGGTCGTGAAGGGCAGCCAACTCTAACATTGAAAGCTCACCAGCATCTCTGTCACTTTTCTACCATAAGAATGCATGCTTTGCTAAAGGAAAATTTAGTCAGGGAAAAACTTTTACAGGCCCAGTCCAAAATGCAATTAAATATTAAGAAGAGTTCACCTTTTCCTTTACAAAACAAACATATTCCTTTGATCTAGATCTTGCTAATAAGAGTCTTAAACACAAGAACAAAATAAAAAGGCAAACAGAAAATGCATCGCATATAGCTTTCTCTCCTCATGAAGAAGAAAAGTGGGATGAAAAAGAATGGCAGATGGCAGAGGCTTGTCACAGAATTTACTGCATTCCTGGAAAGCACTCAGCTCCTATAGCACTAATACTACATGGAAGCCCCCAAAAATGCTAAAACAGAGAAGGTGTTTTCTGCAAAGTCAGAACAAAAGAGGTTTGTGCTTTACCAGCAGTCTAGCAGCACTGACTTTTCAGAATTATGTTATTTTTCCACCCATATCACTGCTTGTTATCACAGAACAACGCCGATGTTTAATCACTGCCTAACCTGTAAAAATAATAGTAAAAAATACCTGTTAAAAAAAAAGATCCAAGTGACTCATTCCAAGCTAGATTCTCAAGCCATGCTGCCCATTGAGTCATCAACTCCTACGTCTATCTTTATCCAACACTTTTGAAGTTGGTCTACTTCTCCTCAGCTATCATTCTACTGATAAACCATTGGCCTAAACAGTCTCCCCAGGCTGCACTGATGACAAGTCCCATGCTTTCTATTGACATATTTCATCTTTATGGATCAATTTTTTTTGTACATTGCATTGAGAATTGGGCAGATATTCAGACGGCATAGGAAAGTGGGGTATGAGAATCTTAATAAACATCTAATTGTTTTTAGAGCATTTGACACCCTAAGATTTGAGTAGATGGTATATATTGAGTAACAATAGCAGAGCTGCTGCAAGTGGAAGGCTTCTTTTACTGGCATGGCACTCCATATTACCTAGTCACATTAAGGTAAAGGTGGGAGGGAACAAAGAAGGAGAGGATCTGCTGGGAGTATAGGCAATTCATTCTGTATTAGAAGAAAGTACCAAAACCAACAGCAGTGGAGCCCAGACATACCAGCACTTGCACTCTGAGTAATGAAATCATCTCTGACAATAGCTCTGTCAAAAAACAAGGACTTCATTTTATTTTCCCTCTTTTCCTCCTCCCTTGACTTACCTCCTCCCTTGACCTACCTCCTCCCGCAGGGTACAAGTAAGTACATCTGCAAGTAAGCCACTATGAGAGTTAAGGGAGGGATAGTCTCCTGCAGGAGAGATGTGGGAGCAAGTGTGTTTGTGGATGTTGAAGTAAGGTCAAATAAGCAAATCCAAACTTAGTCTGTGCCAGATCTTGGCTGTTTCATTTTGAAAAATTTCCACTCATCTTTTCATAGTCCCTCTTGGATTATCACATCTGAGTGGCATCATGGGCAGCCCAGCAAAGAAAAGGGCATGCAAGGGAAGGCAAGGCTGTGCACATGCTTGGCTCCTTGCTGCTTCCTTAACAACCTCATTTCCCATCAGAGACAGTGCCTGACCAACAGACATGGCTCTTCCAGTAGAGCCTCTCTGCTGCAATTCTGCCATGCAGAACACAGAATGGACAGTCTTCCATCTGCTCTGTCTCCTCCAGAGACAGCTCCTCCAACTGTTAAGCTAACAAAGAGCAGCCTATTTTTGCCTACGCTGAGGTTTTTCTTTGCATAATTATGCCAATGGTGACATGTGATTTTTTTCTCTCTCACTGACGATGCTTTGTAGTTCACCAGACTGATGTGTAGATGCTAAGGTTCTTTGTAAAAGTGTATTAGTGTGAGATGTCTCTGGAGGCCTAGAGCAAATGCTCATCTTTCATATTTTTTTCTTTGCCTGCAGCTTCTGTTTATTGCTGCTTTGAGAGCTCAGCCTTCACCATTTAGCCCCATCAAGGGAACGGAAAAAGAAGATCAGCAACATGTTACTGGTAGTTGTGTAAAGAAGGTGTGGAAATGTATGGCAGGGTCTGAGAGCTTAAGATTGTTTGCAGCACCCCTGTGACACAACAGTAATCAAATGTCTTAAGCTCAATCAGCTAGGCCTTTTTTACTGGGTCAAGTTACATGGTACGTAGCAGACAAAGGAAACAAGTCTTCATCTTAAATATTCTCTGTATGGCCTAAGCAGACAAAAGTAGCCTCTGCTCCCGTTGCAAGAAATGAGGGAAATGCACTCTCAGCCTGGTTCCCCTGGCAACTCACTCCACTACTCCACTTTTAGAAGGTCTTACCACATATGGCTATAGGAATCAGTCCTTCTTAATGACATTTTCTTTAGAATTTTTTTTAGGCTAACAGATTTTTTTTGAGGAAACCTCAGCTTCTCTCTGCAGCAGTAATTTTGCTGCTTATCTTTCCATCCCTACTCATAGAGAGTTCAGTGGGGTGAAATTAGCCATGACAGAGAAAGGCTCTTAAGGAATTTGGATAGGTCAGTGGAAGTGGAGATCCAGGATACGTACAGCAGCAGGACATACATTCTGCAAGGACAAACTGAGATTTGTAGCATGACCCCCTGCTTCTGCTTATACCTGGTCTCTATTTTTTTCAGCTGCAACTTTCTGCCTTGAAGTATTTTTTTAATAGCCTTAAAAAAAAGCCTTGAAGCTTTTTTTAATATACGTACAAAGAAAAAGCAAAGGTTTTTTTCAGTGAGACTTTCTCTAAGGCTGGTGTATATGCTTCTACATCTGTAAAATCTGAACCGGATGAAATGCAGAGTTTTAAAATTAAAGCTTCTTCTGGTGGACTACAAATTTCTACTACTCATCATTTTACCAGAAAATTTCCTTTCTGGCAGAAAAATCTGTATCATCTTCTCAATCAGTCCATTGTATGATGTAGATAATCTCATATGCTGGAACTCAGGACACTAAGCTGGTACATCCTGACTGGTTCATAGGATCAAAGGACGGTTGCGGTTGGGAGGGATCTCTGGAGGTGACCTGGTCCACCCTGTCTAGCCACCAGGTGACAGTTGCCTAGGACTATGCCCAGATGACTTTTGAGTATCTCCAAGGATGGAGAGTCCAAAATCAAATAGGTAAATACACTCCAGTTATAAGAAGATACCCAGATCCACTGGACAGACCAAAAGACTTCTCTTCTAATAGCATTAAACAAAATCAATTTTTCATGCTTGCAGATGAAGCCATTACTGATACTGATCACAAAAAACTTGCCTTAGAATACTCCAATATCTTTTATAGATTTTATTTTTGGATGTTATTTTTGGATCTCTCAGAAAAAAAAGTGAGACTTGAGTAAGAAAAAGGAATCCTTTCTAATATAGGAAGCAAGCATTCTGATCAGAATTAATAGAAGTCAAGGGTTTCTAAAGACACGGCAGGAGAGCCATGTAGAAAACATTCAACAATTTGATTTGAATACTAATATGATTTGGCATCCATGAAAATTGGTCAGGACTTTTCATATTTCAGATGTAATTCCTATTGCTAATATATGAAACCTCTATGGAGCCATCCTTGCTCACACAGTTTGAGAGTGACTAGAGATACATAAAAATGATTTCCCAAAAGGTTTGAAAAGCCATTACTTAAATTTAGGGCTCAGTTCAATAAGGAATTGTGTTGTGTTAAGGTTTCTATGGAATTTAGCCATAAGAAGTTCAGACTGCACTAAAAATGAATGAATTCCGTGGTTTTGGTATTGATTGAAGGCTCCTTCCCTTGAGCACAAATAGCTAACACTATGCCTTGAAAGGTGTGCATGTCCAAAAGGTGGAAAAGGATATTCTGGGCTGAAAAATTGTAGCATAGTACATCGATTCTCAAATAGTTTGTAAGATAATAGAGCTGTCTGCAGGCAGCTTTAACTTGCATTCTGGTCAATTAGAGAGATTTTTCTAGCTATTTATTATACTTGTTAAAATAAATACTTACCAAATCAATCTGGGCTACATTTGGTATCCATACAACATATAAAATATGCTCAAAAAGAAATCATCAAGTATGTACTTGGAGTTTTTGTAGTGCCTTTCCATGCAACTATTTGAGGTGTAAATAATGTTAGTAACTAAAAGGATCCTTCTCAGACTTTTTAATATTAACCCAGATCACATGGCATTCTTGAAAGAGCTTACTAAAAATTAGAAAAAAAGCCATTCACTTAAAAAATACACCATCTGAGCTGAAGGCAATGAAGGCACCAAGTGAAGAGATATTTTTCTAATGCATTGGTTCCATTTCTGCCAGTAAACACAGTTCTCCATTCACTGCAGCTCTTAGCAGGAATCATTTCTAACCTGTACATGGAGGGAACTCATCTTCCTCTGAATTGAACCTGACTCATACATTTGCTTCATGCTGCCCATATTCTGCTGCTTGGATGTAGACCACAAATATATCTGTTTGAATAGCAGCCTGCCTCCCTTAGCCACGAGAAAAATCTTTGACAAGTACTCTTGTCTATTGAATTGAACCATTGTCTTCACAGAAATTATGTTAAAAAAAAAAAAAAAAAAGGAAA
>VYZS01081649.1:0-13722 GCA_013400695.1 Neodrepanis coruscans | reverse complement strand
AAATATATAAATAAATACATATACAACATATGGCATTACTTTCCAGAAAGATGTTACATTTCACAGGCCAGCTTTCCTTATCCAGATTTCATTGTCATACAGATTTTTTCATAAAATTCAGTAAACGGNTTATTATACTTGTTAAAATAAATACTTACCAAATCAATCTGGGCTACATTTGGTATCCATACAACATATAAAATATGCTCAAAAAGAAATCATCAAGTATGTACTTGGAGTTTTTGTAGTGCCTTTCCATGCAACTATTTGAGGTGTAAATAATGTTAGTAACTAAAAGGATCCTTCTCAGACTTTTTAATATTAACCCAGATCACATGGCATTCTTGAAAGAGCTTACTAAAAATTAGAAAAAAAGCCATTCACTTAAAAAATACACCATCTGAGCTGAAGGCAATGAAGGCACCAAGTGAAGAGATATTTTTCTAATGCATTGGTTCCATTTCTGCCAGTAAACACAGTTCTCCATTCACTGCAGCTCTTAGCAGGAATCATTTCTAACCTGTACATGGAGGGAACTCATCTTCCTCTGAATTGAACCTGACTCATACATTTGCTTCATGCTGCCCATATTCTGCTGCTTGGATGTAGACCACAAATATATCTGTTTGAATAGCAGCCTGCCTCCCTTAGCCACGAGAAAAATCTTTGACAAGTACTCTTGTCTATTGAATTGAACCATTGTCTTCACAGAAATTATGTTAAAAAAAAAAAAAAAAAAGGAAAGAGCCACCACTGGTTCTCTTCATTTTATACAGTTAAATGTTTTTTGGGAATAATAATGTTATTTTGCATTTCATACCACTGTCAAATGACAGGAATATCAGATTGGCAATGACAAGTATCCAATACTAAAGCAAGCAAATGAGCAGCTGTGCTTGCAAAAAATATATTTAAAAGGTAACTTCTGAAAAAGAGGAAGCTTTAAATTATAGGTCATAACTTTTTTGGGGGGCAGACTATTTTTAGACACAATTTTTGTTTTAAAGACATCTGTTGGAAGCAAAATAACAAAACTGGCTTGCACAACCATGCAATTCTTTATTTTTTCTTTCCCCCTTATGGCTGTATGTTTCATCTGTTACCTTCCAAAGGCCACTAGGAGGAGATAAACAAAAAGAGCAGAATGTCATTCCTTAAAGAATTCATGTTACAGATTGCTTGCTTGAATCAGTTTGACTTCCTTGAGATATAGTTTCCTTGGGATTTTTTAATAAAAAAATACCACTTAGGGACATTTGCTAGCCAGCTTCTTCTTTATTTTTTACAATGGTAGGAAAAAATGTAGAAATATTAAATACTTGGCAAAATACCCAAATCAGAAATCCTGCCACCAGCTGTTTAAAACATTTCTTGCATACTTGCAAAATGTGGCTTGCAAAACAGTTATCTACTGCTTTTGGCAAGAAACTGATTTTTGTTTTCAGAAGACTCCCCAGATAGCAATTTATAAAAAAAAAAGAGGTGAAATACTAACTTCCATGAATCCAATCCTTATTTTCCCATCTATGATTATGTGCCCAAATATTGGTGTATATACTTTTTTTCTCACTCTGAAATTATTTGAAAGGAAATTGTTTACAAATCTAAAAAAAATTTATTCTGCCAACAAATCTTTGCAGGCAGGTATTACATTTGCTTTAGCAACAAAAATATTGCAATAGATCTCTAAACCTCACAAAACTTTCTGTAACCATTTGTTGGGACATCTGTATTAGCTAAAGTAAGCATCACTTCATGTATACTTTTTTTTTCTTAATCTGAGGTTATAAAATTTCAGTTTTAATGATGATATGAACTCATTTCATTAGACAGAAGATGGGCAGAACACACATAGGGCTGTTCAGCTAATACATTTCAGGGTAAGGCTTTAAACATCTGATCTAAGGTGATCTGCTGCCTTGCTCCCAGCAAGCTGCAGATTCAAATCTTTCCATGTCAGACCTTCAAGACATTTGCCACTGCTGGCAGGAACATGGATGGTTGTGATTCATGTGGTGGGAGAGGAATCAGCTCCTCAACCCATGGTCCCTCCTCCATCCACACAACTCTTGAGTCCACCAGCTGGAAACCCACAGCTGAAGACTGCCTTCAGTCTTCACAGAGTTCCCAAATCAACAAGAAATTACAGAGTTGATGGCTTCTTTTTTCTACAGTGACATCAAACATTTATAGTGACACATATAAGAATTCATATTTATATAANAAAAGAATGTAGCCAAAGCCTTCCTTATGTGAAACCATCACATACCACAACAAAACCAAATCATTTTTCTTCCAATTAAAAAGACATATAACACCATGGCAGACAGCTGGTTTAAATACTTAAACTCAATGGTTTGTATTCTACGCTTAGATTTGGGCAAATGATTTCTACCATAGTCAGAGCAAGCAACAATCATGTATTATAAATGAAGTGTGTGTGTCCATGATACCCCCATCTTGTCATCATTATTTTGAACAGGAGTTCCTTGTACAGAGCGTGTGCTTTGGTAGAATGTACCACGACAACACAGAATAGATATATCTTTTCAAAATAAATAAGCAAATAGAAAGGGTGTACTGTAATGGCAATTTTTTGTCCATGAATATTCTGTATTAGTGTGAGAAGGAAATGGAGAAAATGTAAGCCCTGTTGCAAAAACTGAAGCAAAGGACAGACAGAAGAAAGCTTTACCAAGAGCTTCAGTGCAACTGTTATCCTTTCCAGTGGCATAATTCAGTGATGGGTATATTAATAATAACAATAAAATAATTAAAAAAATATTATCTTGGTATTTGTAGTTATATCAAATACTCAAAATCTCAAACTCTTCTGGAAACACTTCCTATGCTCCACAAATTCATTTCTATTTTCTAGAATAGGTCAGTGTATATGCATACAGATTTAAACATATTTGTAAATCATTCCATACCCTTACTTCCTCTTTGCATACCAAAGTATACACTAGAATTACCATGTAGTATTTGGTATTCACGTTACATTTAAATAAGGTTTATTAAAAAACAATTATATTAAATACAGACTAACAGAATATTCATAATATATTTTCCAGAAAAAATAGCCATGTCTTTATTTCAGAAATACATTTCTTTTAAAAGTTCTTTGAGATTTTTATATAATTTTTTACCTGTGAAGACAAGTTTCCCATCAGACCTGTAAAAAAAGCTTTACCTTTAAATCCTTGTGGGTTTTTTTGTTTTGTGTGTTTTTTTCTTTAATATTTTTACAAGCTTAAAATCTACAAAGTCTTTAAAATAAAACCAGTATCTTTCAGAATCAAATTCATCACAGGCCATTCTTTAAAAAGTCAGTGGAGACTCCCTGAATCCATTCTGAAGTGCCTTTTGTTTTTCTCTCTCTGGGTATCAATAGTGCAGGTTTACACGGGAATTCAGAGCTCCCTACACATCCTGTAGGAAGCTCAACATGTCAGTGGTGCAGCTGCAGGGTGCAGCTGCAGCAACATCTGCAGAGGCTGCAGCTCCCAAATGCTGCAGGAGGCAGAGTTCATTATTCTACATGCAATGCAGTCCGTGGTGTTTTGCCCAGCCCCTCCAAGGTCTCCATGAGGTACACTGGCCACGCACAGATGCCAGAAAAGCCGGCACCCAGACCTCATTTGCTTTCCAAGTTATAGCAGTGGGCATCTCCTTTTCCCTTCCCATCATACCTGGGAAGCGGTTGTCCATATTTATCCACACACCAGCAATAACCTCTTTTTCGGCCCTTGGATGGGCGACACTGAAACAGAATAAAAGACCTGGTTAGCACAATTTTTGTTTTCTTTGCCCTCAGTGTTATACATCAGAGATTCCTGCTCATTTGATAGCTGTACTTCCATGTCCTGACCATATTTGACAGAATCAAACAGTTACCACTATGAAGTATTTTAATAAAAACCTACCTCCTCTTCCCCTAAACATCTCTGGATCTAACTACTCTATAATAAAACTGCACTGAGAACTAACAGCAAACAGCCTTATGAAGTACTCCCTATTACATCTGGCAGCACAGCTGCCCCCTGTGAAAACCAGGATTACTTACAACAGTATGGGCTAATGCCTGGGAACCATCTTTGGAAAAGAAAGTTAACAGATATGTTCTACACTAAAGCACAGGTCTGGCAAAGACAGTCATTGTAGCAAAAAATACTCTTGGCTTACATCTGTTTGCCAGAAGAAATTCAACACTGTAGCTAATGTTTAGTAACAGATACACAATCCTGTGTAATGGAGTTCTCACTTCAACAACTGCTAGATGTACTAGAACTTTACATGTACATTTTGCTATAAATTAGGTTACGTATCTACTAGTCTATAACCTACAACAGCTTTAAGTTAACTGGTGGAATCTGCCAACAATGTTAACCAACCAGAAACTACCACAGGCAATGACGCTGAACCTTTTTAGGAGCAGCAATGCAGTAAAAATGCATTACACTACTACATATCAAGAAAGTAATTCTCTCCTCAAGAAACTAAGAATAACAAAAACTACACTAAAGAAGATAACTTGTTCTATGCTGCATTCAGTATGCAACCCTGGATACAGTTACATTCTGTGAATCTCTGGGACCTCACAAGGTTTTTAACTAATCAATCATAAGACACATCTCCAGAATCTTACTAGGTTTGCAATGGTCAGCCTGTCAAGACACAGCCTCCATGTCAGCTCATTTTTTGAGACTTGGTGATACAGGATTTGCTTCAAATGCTATGAGGTGGATGTTTACTCAGAACACATTCCCAAAGAAGGCAGCGACAGAAACATACCCCATCCTAAAGTTTTGTCTGTTGCATTGCCAATAGGAAGGAAGATTGGGTAGACTGAAGCTACTTACAGCCCTCAACACTGTCGAGTTTATAATGCAAGGAGAGCAAGTGTTGTCCCCGAGACCATGTTCACAGCAATTCATGTTTTTCAGAGGTTCAGGCTGGTACAAACTTGGCCACTACCACTCAACTGCTTGTTCTCCAGAGTCAGGCATATCCCTATCTCTGAGGAAAGTATGGCAGTGGTCTACAACTTTCAGTGCCTTCTCCATGTTCAGGTACACAAAGAAACATCAAGCAAATGCTGGGCTTCACATGTTGCTCAAAGTGACTGATCCTTTTGATGTCTAGTTTAGTATCTCAGATGACAGGGTGCTATTTTGGACAGAACTGTGAATACAGATCACTGCTGAGACAGCCTGCACCAGCACAGCACCTGCACCATGAGCCAATAAATTTGTGGCAGCGTGGAGTAGTGTAGACAGACTTCACTTGGAAATTGTGAAAAAGACAGAAGCAGGTCACACATTTAATATAAATTTTTCGGCAAGTTGTTTATTTTATTTTAGAGTAAATGAAGTAATCATCCTAATTGCAAAGTAATTCACCATTGTGATATTTTATTGAGTAACAAGACAATGCAGAAATAATACAGTGCCTTCTCTTCTACAAATTTTCAGTCCTTCTGCATTAGCCCTATGAAAATGGACAGCAGCGGAATGATAATATCCAGCTTAGAGTACATATTAGCATAGTATTAGGAAAGGGTGAAGAAGTTCAAACCTACTGAGAGAACAGCTACATTAATAATTTTCTAAACTAAATAATTACCTACATTTCAGTTCTAGTTATCTGTTCAACTGTTTTTCTGTACTAAATCTTTAAACATAAGTCTTACAACTTATATTTATTGTCTCAAAGACCTGACTAGAGCTTACACGTATTCTCCAGCATTTCTCTGAATGGCTGCTCAAAGTCCACTGATGCCAAGGGAAATTTTCCTTCAATTCTGGTGGCAACTAGACTGGGCTCTAGCGGAAGTAGTATTAACATCTGATGACTTAAATTCTTCATGCTCAAAACAGAGGAATTAATAAAAAACAGTCTTTGTACAATTTAAATTTTACAACAAAGGAAACTGAGGCAGCACTTCTTGAGTTGTTTTTCCCAACAAAGCAGGCACAGATGGAGCACAAAGAGCATAAGGCTTCTGGCTGCCAGCCTGGTGCTCCGGCAATGAAATTACACTTCTGCTAATAATAGTAACATAGCCTCCCCTTTTAGAAGTACTATATGAAGTATGTTACACAACTCTCGCTGATTCATAGGTTTGCATCACCCTCAAAACAAAAAATCAATTAAAGTTCTCACGTTGTTGGAGTGTTTGATTGCTTTCTATGGTTGCACAATCAATTTTCAGAATTAACTGCAATATAAAGTTAGTCTGCAGAAACAACTTCCCTGCTACTAGAATGGCTTTTATTTCTTCTAGACAACCCATTTAAAAAGCAAACCCTACAGCTGAAATAACACTCTGAGGAAACAATTTATGTTTTTCAGTCTATGATTTTGTATTACCCACTCAGCTATTTGCTATTTACTATTAAAAGTAGTCAAGCACTTCTGATTCAAAAGTAATGCTTTTATCCTGAAACAGCTAGCATGAATTCCCTACAGAAGTGGTAGATAGGTCACATGGAAAAAAATGTATCTAAATACCTGCTCTTCTGAATTTTCTACTCCACATACGTTTCAAGGCTCTGCCCAGCTCTTCTGAATGTCTTCATAAGTTCAAAACTATCCAAGCAGTGGAGACGGTAATTACTGCTGATAGAAACACCAGCTGCAAGCTTCCATGCCACCTGCCTCTCTCCCTTCCACAAAGAAGTGCCACAGAGGCATTTGTAGGGCACAGCAAACCATATGGTATCACATTAAATTCCTGGTCAGTCCAGAGGTCTCCATGGAGCTACAACTGTGGTCTTCAGGAACAGAGTGCAGACAGCATTGACATATACCTCGGGCCATTTTGGCTCCTGCCAAGCCCAGCTCTGTTTTCAGTGGAGCAATGCCAGCTCACATATAGGTGATTATCTGGCTCCAGTACACAAACATGGGGCAATTCTAGTAATTGTCCCACATAATAAGTTTAATTTCATCAAAATCTTTTTTCCCATGCTTGAGGCAGGAACATGCCTGTATCAACATATTCCACGTAAATATACCTATATACCACAGCTGAATAGTACAACTTGACATGTGTGATTTATTAAGACATAAGAATTCTGAATTTTAATAGGTCTGATTTAAAAAAGTTATATACAGACACAAGGCGTGAAATATTTTTCGTGTTCTACCCTAACAGATAAATTTATATTGTTAGAATTGTTGCACATATGCAAATGTATTGTTTCTGAAAGTCAATTTCCAGATATCCACAAATGTCATGAAAAATAACTGCTTTCAACTTGACTGAAAGAGTAGGTGAGCAGGAAAGCAAAATATGTGAAGCACCTCCTGAAAGAGTTTTAATGGTGACAAGGGGATCATAATTTACCAGATTCCTACCATCCCACACTTAAAATATTCTCATCCTAGATAGTGGTTCTGGCAGTTGTTTCCAGAATTCAAAATGCCTATCTTGCATTGATTTTTCAATGGATTTACTGTCTAGTTCCTAACCAATTATTCTGCATTTTGTTGTGACAATAGAATATAATTCAACTACAGATTGAATGTTGCTAGTAATGGCAATGAAGGGACTTAATAAAATCACCTAGCATTTTATTAATGAGATTAGACACCTGCTCACAGTATCTAAAATATCAGACCTATTTGATGTTTCAAAAAGCAAATCAAACAAACACTATTGTCACAATTCCTTATGGACAGTTAATTTGGTCTGGACAGGACTCACTCCTCAAACTAATGCTTTTTTTCTAACAGTTAATTCTATGAGGGCAACTATTACCAAAAAAATACAAACCAAAATAAGAAGTTTGCCTCTGTAAGCTCTACCTTTTAAGGCCTGATCCCAGGGCTGATCAAGGTTCATTTACAGTATCACCACCCCAACTGAATTTCATGTAGAATATTTACTCATATGGGCTCCATTTGTGGCCATCTCCTACAAGATCCCAAGTCATCTCAAACTACCATTGAAACTACTGGACCTGTGTAAATTGGCACAATGTTTGACAAGGCTGCCCAAGCCTTTGACCAAGGCTGAAAGTGGCCCTTCATCTTCTATGTTTGCTGACTGGATGGGCTGTTGCACATAGCACAATAACCTTTCCTAAAGCAGTTTTGAAAGCCTCTAGGCTTTCAAACTGACACTAAACAGAGGGCAGAAGGATGTATTTGCTCTGCACCAACACCTCATTCTCATAAATCTAACTTCTAGGAACAAAGGCTAGGTAAGATTATTATCTGTCTTTCTTAATTTTTAGCTTTGTATTTCTTTTTTTTTTCTGTCTTGGTGGCAGAACTATGACTGCACTTAAAAGTACAGTTATCCTTTAAAGTAAGCCACTTTAATATGGGCTTACTGTGTGTCTAACTTACTACATACACATGCCAGAGGCTGCTTGCAAATCACCACATTTTTGCTGACAAACCAAAAACCTCAGAGACTGAAGAGAGATGAAAGGAACAACGTAAATACCAATCTGCAACTTTCTGTTAATACCTAGAGAAGGAAAGGGATTACAGTACATATGTGTGCCTTGCATGCAGTTAGATGATAAGCTGTTCTAGAGCAGCTAAGGAAAAGCTTTAATGGCTCTGCATAGCAGTCCAATGCATTTTTTGAAAAAAAATCAGGTCAAGATGTCAGCATTGCTCTCTGCTAGTTTACACGCAATGCAACAAGATTGACACAGGCTTCTCAAAGCTCCAGTCAACAAAAAAACTTCCCCTGCTTGGGAGTTGCAACCACCTGCTCAGGAAAAGCTGGGAAGCAGAGATAAGCTCAGCACCATGCAGCAAGGGTCAAGTACTGTCAAAGCTGGACTAATGGCAGAGAGGAAGGCTGGAAATATCACCCCTATTGCAAATGCTCCACCTGACACTGCCAGCTTAATGCAGAACTCCGGGGAATACCAGAAAGGGAAAGACTGTTTCTAAGAAAACTGAAGCCAAAAAATGAAGAGATACCATTTCTAAAATAAGGTTGCCTGGTTGGAAGTTGGCCTCTCATTTCCAACGAATGAACTACATTAGCCAGCAACTAGAGTCAGTCATTCCTTTGGTTAACAGAGAAAAAGAGGTTGACTCATGTAAACCCAAATGTGAGAGACATGACGGTCCACAAACAAAGTCAGTCCTCCTCAAGGAAAGTCTTAGAAGAAACGTTTGAATTCAGGAAATTTTGGAATTATACCATGAAACATATTTGAAGGCAGGCCACTAACTAAACACTAGAGTTAGATGGGATGTGCACACTAAACAAAGAACCTGGCACATCTTATACTTCCCCAAGTTCCTGAATGAGCAAGGGGAGCAGAGAATGGAGAATGCTGCTATAGCTCAATCTGACACAAGTAAAGCATAAATACCTGCAGTTTCAGGTCTGCATTTGACAAGAAAGGTCACAACCCCAGAACTAGAAAGAGCTGAGAAGCCATCCTCGCTGCAACGTAACTACTAGAAGTATCACTTTCATGATAACATGACTTGGATTTTGGAAGCAATCTGTGTAGCACATAAAGGACAGATATACCTTTCTTTAATTGCTTTTTGTAATATGATCCAGTGCAGTTCTTCTAGGAACTCTCAAGCAGCTATTTACAATTCAAAGCATTGATCTATTACAGTCATCTGGTGACTGCAACATTAGCTCTGTGGGTTATTGCAGAGGCACTGCTTTTTTTAAACCAAAGGGCATTAGTATCTAGGACACCAGTCAACCCATGTGTGAATAAGTATGAAGTTTCTCAAATGAATCTGTTGTCATGACTCACAGAAAATAAAAATACTATCCCTACATTACAAGGTTCAACACCATCAGATCAGGTCCTAAAACTGGAAATTAACTAGTTCCTCTATAAAATGATATATACCACATCTTGTTGGCAAGATCCTTCAACAAAGATGCAGAAAAGATGAAGTGCATTTGTTGAAATGATCAAAACTCTGTACTTACTTGTTTTTTTTTGTAGAACCCCTTCTTGTCACAGTTTGGAATATGAAAGCCCCTGGGACTCAAGACATTCAGAATCTTTAGGTGATTTAACGTGTCTTCCATTTCCCTACGACATGGACCCTGTTAACAGGCATGTTTTAGAAAACACAGATGAAACTTCTTTCATAAGTTCTGTCTTTCACACAAGAGTTAATAAATCTTTACAGGAAAAGAAGCACAAACCCAAGCAAATCCATTAAGACAAAGGGATGGCTGGATATACCAAAAGGCAGACCATTCACATAAAAAAATCTGACTTTCTACTGTATTCAAGATAAAGCGATTTTAAATACTGAAGGCCCTATGCTATGCTGAGGCACATATTGGCCAGTTGAAATCACAGTCACATATACCCATGGAAAGGCTTAACCAGTATGTAAATTACTAACTTATAATGAAAGTTTGGAAAAGCTGCCTTGCACCAAGTGGGAAAAGAAAATAGGCCACCAGAAATATGCCACTAGGTAGGCCTTTCCAATGACATTTGATTTTTGTGATTCTGCTGGATTTGAAAGCTCAAATGAAATCAATTTAATTGAAAACAAGTAGTTTGGCATAAAGTATATGTATATATAAAAACACCTCAACTGTGGACACTGATTCCCAATTTCAACTGGACCAAATGGATGCAGCCATGCAAAGCACCAGTTGCACACAACAGGCTCATTAGATAAGTATGTCACTTTTTTTCCTCACTTCCTTTATCAACAAAAAGCTGACAACAATGGAGTGAGGATTGGCTCTTACAAACTGAGCCAAAAAAATCTTCCAGAACCACTTTTAGGAGCATGTCTCAAACACCAACTAATTATTTTTCACTGCAGCCCTTCAGGATAGGGAGTAAAGTGTTATGAACCCAACTTTGCAGTCAGAAAACCAAGAGCAGAGAAGTTCACATTTTGCCAGAGGCCAGGAAGGCAGTCAGTCTCAGCAGTGGGAACAGGATTCAAGAGTCACAGCCCATAAACTCTGTGCTTAGCTACACTCCTGTCTGGGCATATTACTGATTTGGTCCACAAGCCCACTTCAGCAGAGACCAGAAAAAATTTCTTTACATGATGTCATAGTTTAAAAATGTTTAAGTTGCTGTATCAACACAAAGACTCATTTGGTGTAGTTTTTAATTAGTGAAGTAATGACATTTATACTTTCAAGTGGTATTATTAATAGTTTGCTCATGTAAAGTGCCTTTTATGCGAATGTCTGAAAGCATAAAGATTTCATAGTTCTACTGGAGATTAAAATTGAGGTTTTTTTGCTAGTAAAGACCTTCCTTGTTGCTTTCACATGTTTTCTTTCTGTACTAATTTCACAAGCTCTAAACATGCATTTTAAATTGCTGCTCTTACTGCTCAAGCACACTGACTACAAATCACACACATTCGAAGATTTGGTACCAAATTAGACCTGCAAAGATATCAACAGCTCTTCAAAATTATTATTTTGAAATAAGCTTCCAAAGTCAAACAGAGCAATATGAAAAGATAGCATGCAGACACAGCTAGAAGACCACTTTCTGACAAAAGCACCCTGTCACCTGACTTACTACAGACAACAGCAGCAAGCTGGTGTACCTTTGCTCATGAGACCCAACTATCACATAAATGAAACACCCATCCTAGTAAAAACCTCATTTCCTCAGAGTGATCAACCTTCCTTCTTTTACTGCAGGCAGTTTTACATTATGTTTTTGGGAGGAGGAAGAATTGCAAGGCAGATACTGTAGTGATATGACTAGCTGGCTGGACATCAGTAACAAACAAAAATGAAGCTTCTCTTTGAGTCCACACTCTCTTCAGGTACAGCTCTTCCCCTTAAACAGGTTCTGAAACCTCCTTTTACAATTAAGAAAACATGTCTGCTTTCACCATACCTATTTTAATGAAAGGACAAAGTATATATAGACACATTTTTTAGGCCATCCGGCCTAAGGCACAAGGATAACCTGGTTATCAGCTGGGATGTCCAGGAAGGGAATTATTCTCCCCTTAGATTCACCACACTCCAGCTGTCCTGCAAATCCACTGTGCACAGTCACTAGGAAGCAATGGCAGCTCACGTACCCATGCGACTTTGCACTTTAGCAGTGGCACCAAAGGACAACTCCAAGCAGAGGCAGTGCTCAGCATGTCATACAGTGATTGACCAGTCAAGATTCTAACTCTCAGCTGAACTCAAGTTTATCTCCCTTGATTTGCACCCCTGTGTGAACACAGTACCACTGCAGTCAATATGAAACACGTTTTTGCCATTATTGCAACTCAATAATGCTGTTTGCAACCAAGTTTAATGATGACACTATTAAACCTGTCCCAAGTCCACACAAATGTGTGACAATTATGGGAGGAAACAAGAACTTTCAACCTCTAAGAAATGACTTCATAAAAATCATGCTTGTATCAATGTAAACATGTAGTCCTACGTGTTTCCTGAACACAATCTTCTTGGTCTGTTGATTGCATATGCACTTGCAGATCCAATAGTTTTACCAGTTAAGCTGCCAGAATGCTCTAAAAGGCTGCAAAAATTACCACCATTTAGCTATTTAGGATATTTATCTTGTCATATGCACAACAGGCACATATATACACACGCACACATTCACATGCTGGGAAATGTCTTTCCATTTAAAAATATACTTACATATTCAGTCTCTTGCTTGGATTCAGAAGAGAAATTGAGTGTATCTGTACTCTGAGAATCATATTCCACTTTATAGCGCTGTGTATCTTTGGCTTGCACTTTCCTGATGATATCTATTTTGATGTGTGGTGGATGTGATTTGGAATCTGGCACCCTGTGAGAATTTGGAATGGCCTGATTTTCTATGCTGCTGGTGCTCTGGTCTTCTTCTGAATCACTGGAATTTCCTTCAAAACAAACAAATGCAGAAGAAACAATGTTAATCAACTGTCAGCAGTGTTTGCAAGAGTGTAGAGTCTTTGTAGAGTCTACTGTGGAGTGTAGAGTCATAGAATATCCTGAGCTGAAAGAGATGGACAAGGATCATCAAGCCCAATTGCTGGCCCTGCATAGGACAGCACCAAGAATCACACCATGTGCCTGTGAGGGTTGGCTCAATGCTTCACAAACTCTAGTAGGCTTGGTGCTGTGACCACTTTCACAGACAGCCCAACCATCCTCTAGGTTAAGAGCCTTTTCCTAACATCCAACCCAAACCTCCCTTGAAACAGCTTTTATGGCATTCATTCTCTCAGGTCCTGTCACTGGTCATGAGAGAGATTGATGCCTGGCTCCCTGCTTCTTGTGAGGAAGCTGTAGACCATGATGAGGTCTCCCCACAATCAACAATCCTCTAGATTACCCTAAAAGTTTAATTTTCCTTGTTACAAAATAGCAATATGAAAACAGATGAACAATGTAGCAATCTGCTTGCATCAGCATCTTTGTTGCCCAGTGACGACATCTGTAACCAAAACATTCCCATGCCTCGCTGCACATCCGTGAGGGCTGTAGCCAACACCTGGAAGGCAGCCACCGCCACTGCCCGGCCGCTCGCCCCTCTCTGCCGGGTGCAGTGCCGGCCGACGGCAGCAGGGGACGGGCCTGCGCCGCCGGAGCGGAGCCGCCGCAGCCCCTGCGGCTCCGGGACGCGGATCCTTCCCCTTCGCCACTGCTGACTTCATCAACCCCAGCTACACGCGGCCGGCTTCGGGCACTTAGGGGCTGCGGTGTGGCTCTGCCTTCCCAAGGATGTTCGGGTTTTTTTAAAGTATTATTTTTAA
>VYZS01081637.1:3518-26133 GCA_013400695.1 Neodrepanis coruscans | reverse complement strand
AATTGAAAGGGAAAAGGGCTGTGCTTTATATAGACTGGGAATAATCTGAACAATCCCATGGTGCTTCCTACTGTACTCCACCTACCTTGCATCATAACTTCCTTTCTCATATTTATGGCCAAAAGCCAGTACAATATAAATGGAGTAGTGTATGCGGCGGGTGAGATGGCAAGAACTGAACTCCAAGCATTTGGGTGTGGCAATGGGCAAATATTAAACTTCACTCTGCATCCATTGCTGTTAAACCTTTATTGAACAGCTGAGTATGAAAAGGATCAGGGATTGCAATCATCCCTTGTGCCTGTCTTCTAGTAAGTCTATTATTATCTTTGCTTACCTTAATCTTTTGCTTACCTTAATCTTTGGGCACAATAAGTGAGGACATTGCCTGCTGAAGGAAGGGCTGCTCTCAGGTCCCGAGGAACTTCATGCAAAAGAATCACTGAATTACTTTATTATTGTGGTATACTTTGCATTGAATGGAGAGCTGTAACTGTGCACCAGCTCTGAATGCTGCTTATCAGATCAGGAAAATGTGCTGTAGTGCAGGCTGTCTTCTGTTGCTTAGAAAGTTGCTTCAAGTCAGCAAAAATACCTATTTTAGCTGCTGATTTCTTTGTGACCATCTGGGAAGGTGCGGTGTCACTGTTTACACTAGGTAAGATGCAAAACTTGCATTTAAAACTCTTTATTTGAATAGGGCTTCTGTTTATCAGGGAAGACTCATTTTTGGTTAAAACTGGATGAAAGCAGTTATTTCTCATTTCAGTTGCCTACTTGAAGTACAATAGTATAAAATTTGTATGTTGCTAGTTTTTCAGCTAACTGAAACTAACTTCTAGAAATGCATTTTAGTTCAGGATGTAAATTTGTAGAATCTTAAAACTGTATAGGTTTGGAAATACCTGAAGAGTGACTTTTAATGCCTTTTTAAAAATGAGAGCTAAGAAAATCTGTTATGCAAGCTAAGACCATTACTTAGCTGTGTTGTGGAAATACAAAAACCTTCAATTCCAGTAATGAGTGGTTCAAGGGTATTAGGTTTCGGTCTAAAATGCAGCTAATATGAAATGTGGTACAGAATTATGTTATTAGCTCTAATGGAAGGTAATGAAATGAATCCTGATTTCCAGAGGCAGTATGTTTGTTTGGCTATCAAATAATGTGATTGACTCTGGTTTTGCCTTCGTGTATACCTCAGTTTCCCTGCCTGTAAAGTAGGAAACTGCTTGCTTGTGTCAGGACTTCCTGGTCATAATGTGCTTTGAAGATGAAGAACACTGTATGAATAGATGCCAGTTTGTATTGTATGTTACATGCTGTAAAGGAAGACTGCATAAAGTTAGGAATTCAGTAGATGCCGAAAACCAGGATTGTTATTTTTTTTTAATGTGTTCTTGGTTATAATACTTTGTAAGGGACTGAATTTTGCTGATTGTTGTCTGTTGCTGACGTTTTTGTGATCTGAACTAGATCTTTCACTAGAAACCTGGTGGGAAGTGTTCCTTTTAACTCAGGTAGTTTCAGGAATTAATGATGCATTTTATTTGTATTTTTAATTTGCATCATGCACCATAATAGTGTTTCCCTCAATACTTGTATCCTGCATAATTGAATGTTATTAGTATGTTAGTTAGAAAATATCCATTTTAACATCGTTTTAATACCTAAGATGTGTGACATCAGCTTTGTAGTAACTAAGAAGGAAGAGAAGTCTGATCCTTACAGAAACACCATCAAAGCTGAAAAGTAAATCGCATTTCTATTTTTCCACCTTTTAATCAATAATTGAGGCCTTCTGATCTAAGTAGAAGAGTGATATGAGGCCTCTGATATGAAATGATACCTTGTTGGATGGATGTAAATTGTAAGTCATGTGTTTGCTCAGATTAGTATTCCAAAGGTGTTTGGAAGCTATTTCTTGTGGTTTTGGCTTTTTCTTTTAATTTTTTTTTTTGATATTGCAACAAAACAGGGGCCAAAATGTGGTGTGGCCGTAGTCTTTCACTTTCGTGGAGTTAACTACTCTTGAATATTTTACTTTTAGTTGAAAATGTATTTGCAGACGTTGATCTGTTATATTTAATACTGGTGTAATTGTATGAAATGATCCCGTTGATGAGCTTAGCAATGAATGGATCAGATTTGCAAGCAAATATAAGGCTGTTTGGAACTGGGGTGCAGAAGAGAGGTGGTGGATTATGAAATGGGGTGTGACTTGCTTTATTTGATGCCCTCTTCTGCCCTCCTGTTTGGTTGCTTTCTTGTTATGGTCTCTTCCTGTTCCTGGGTGTATTATAATTCAGATTCGGAAGCTGTAGTTGAAGATGGTCTGTAAATAAAATAATGAGTTGGAACAAAAGAATGTTTTTTGTGCTGAGGGGACTCAAAGTAATTCATACCAATTTGGATTTTATTTTTTTGTGTCTTAAGTGGCAGGCTTTTTTGAGACATGAAGTCCTCATTTATGTTCAGTACTCTGCTTTGCTGTTTGTAAGTCATGCACTGCAGTCATTCCTTGCAAAAGCTGTCTCTTGATGTAGCTCATGTGACCTTGGTCATCTCTTTGCCCTTGGTGTGTCCGATCGAACTGCCTCGTTTGGTGGCTCCATAACTGCAAACTTTTATTTTCTAAGCTGTAGCAGAGTCAGCTGAAATCTGTGATGTGATTTTTTTTTTTAAAAGGAACTGCTTCAGTAGGTATACAACACCTCCTTGGTTTCTTCCAAGAATGCCACAGTACTGCAATGCTTTCACATTTTAAAGCTTTTCAGTACCTATAAATAGTGACTATGTCTTTGGGGTGGGAAATGGGAGGGAAAGCTTTAGTTTAGAACTTACTTAGGGACCCGAGTCCTGTTTAAAAATGCTTAGTCTGTGTGCTGGGCATTCCTGAAACTCATTCTTTAAACGTATATAAGGAAAAAACCTTGATCCAAGGCTATAAGGAATTGTCAGGTATGTCAGTATTTGTCTTAATGCTGTCTTTAAAAGAAGTGCAAGGTCTGACTGAGATTTGTCTTCCCTTACTTTTTTTTGTCAAGTCCTTCATTTTCGCCTAGCTTGAAACTGATTTTTTTGCATGTTTTTTGGTTTTTCTTCTAACTTCCTGGATGTCATTATATAACTGTCTTAACATCTTTAGTTTCAGGGAGGAGCAAGAGACTGCTTTGTGCAATCTATAGAATTCCAACTTCTGAACAAGGTGCCATGAGAGTATTCTTGTTTCCTTTGGTTTTTGTTGCCTCACAGCAATAAAGCAGAAATATGAACTAGCTGATAGTGATTAATAAATGTCACAGTTGAACTGTTCCCAGGAAGACAATGAGTTCTTGGGATCCCAGTGTGAGGTGGTGCAAGCCACAGCAGCCACCAAGGGTGATGAGCAGCACGGAGAAGCCACAGTAGGCTTTTGGTTCTTTACCCTTTCCAGTCCTCTGATAAGAGACATAGCTGTGATGGATTCTCATGGGTCAGAGCTTGCCCTAGGGTCTGTTGTGGCCAGATGGGGAGCAGGGTAGCCCAGGAGACCTTGTGGATGTGCAGGCAGCGCTGATAAATGTGACCACCATTTTGGTGTGAGAGAGGAGGAGCACAACTACTTAGAGAACTTAATCATCTCAGCATTGTCACTGGAGCTGAGGGGGAGCAGAGTGAGGTAGCATCAGTACTATAACCTTTTAGCTTCTCTAGACTCTAAGGACTTTGAGGTACGTTTTTAGAGAATTGGCAGTTTGGTTGCTTGTTTTCCTTAGTTCCTAGAATATGTGGGATAGAGGTGATGCAGATACTACCAAGTCCCAGAAATGGCCCCCACACAGCAGGTTTGAGTGCTCTTGGCTTAATGTATTAGTAATTATCCTGAGCATTGTGGATAGAAATGGCAACTCGTGATCCTTCCTGTGTAGTTGTCTGTATTGCTAAATCCTGAGGATTAACAACTGGATATAGACAGGCACACTGAAGAGTGAACAGCCGTGCTAGGGTCAAATTAGGTCTGCTTTGTGTATAATGCTGTGGTTTTTATAATTTTTTCTAAATTGCCATCTGTGAGCTCATCTTTTAAAACTAACAAATGTTATTGCAGATACACAGCCTGTGGAATTTAGTGGTGCTCTGAATATAAGGGTGAATGTGGCATTAAATGTGAAGGGTTGATGTGTTTTACACACCTATGTAACCTTGCTCTAAAGCTATTTAGGAGCCTTTTTTTTTATTTTATACCCTTTTGCCCCAGTTTTTACGATTAAGAGATGTTCTTACCTGACTGCACCTGGCATTCTTCACTGGCAGCCTCTTTTAGATATGCTACATCTAAAAGGTAGCATGTTCTGTGGCAAAACATTAAAGTCAAGTGTTCCTGCTTGGAAAGCTTTGTCTCTTAATTTAGGTCAGTACCTCATTGTGCTGTAAACAGCAGAACGGTTGTGCCTGTCTTGACTATATAATAAGTGTGTGTGGTAAACTGATCCTACCTGCCTGCCTGCCACAGCTGTGGCCCACACACAGCATACCAGCGAGGGGAGCAGCACTAAAACAAACTCCCTGCCACCCGTGGGTGAGCAGCTGTGACCCTGGCTGGCAGGTGGGATGCTCCCCTCCAAGAGCAGGACTGTGGAGGGAGCAGCAGCCTTGGTTCAAGCTGAAAATCCTCAAGCACTGGGTGTCCCACTCCATCTGCCTAACTCCTTTCCACAGGGTTCGCTGCCTTTCATTGTCAGGCATTAACCAGAATTTTTTTGCCACCTTTGTATTTTCCTCATTCTCTCTCCTGATTTCCCTCCTTGCAAACTCCAAGTTTGATTTTGATTTTTTTTTGTGTATGTGTGTGGGTTTTTTTGGTTTGTTTGTTTTGTTATTTTGTTTTTGCTCCCCTCTCCCCCCCCATAGTGTGACATGGAAATGGGTGTGGGAATCTAGCCATTTTCCTAAGGATTACAGGCAGTTTTGAGCTCGCTCACTTGCAGGTTTTTTCCTTTCTGTGAATATTTGTAGAAGGTGTTTAGGAATTTGCCAGAAATCCCTGTCTTGGGGGGCTGGGCAAAACGGGAGGTCGGAAATTCTTCGTGCTCTTGGTGCTGAGTCTGGTGCAGCGCCAGGGCTTGAAATGTGTTTCGCAAGTGTTTATACTGGGCAAATGTGTATTTGCACTACATGTAACAAGACATGGTGAGTGTAGAGTGTTTTCACAGAAGTTTTTAAAAGGCTAAAGGCAGCTTCTCTCGTGTTTGTGGAGGAGATCGTGGCACTCACAAGAGCCCTGGAAAGGCTTTGGAGAGACATCAGGAATATGTGTGTCTCTGGTTGTATTCTGGAAGAATCCCCCAGAGTGAGTTGCTAAAACTGAAGAAGATGTGTCCATGCCACTGCAAAGTCAAATTTAAAGATTCATGCTGGTCTGTTTACAGAAAGTGACAGAAATAATGCTTCTAGTAATGATTTTTTTGTGGGGCCTTTTATAATTTAAATTTATTTGGATGGATATTCTCATATCTCCTGTCTTGTTTGATTTGGGCTCTTTTTTTTTTGCCTTTGAACTGTTGTTTGTAAGGATGTATACCCCTTTCACCCTCTAAAAATTAGAAAGGCAAGGATTTATGTCTTTTTCCTGGGGAAACACCTTTTCCAGCTGTATGAAAAAGACTGAATCGTATATGTTTCTATTGCTTGAAATGCTTAGTGGAGTAATTGCTTTCTGGAGATACTTGACTGATTTTTGTGTTGCTGGAAGTCATGTGCCTAGCAACCAGTTGATACTGAAGTTGAGAATAAGTCTCAGAAGAGAATTGATACGCGCTTTTAGCTAGCAGCTAAACTTTGATAGCAGTTTTAATATTAATAGCATACAGGAAGATGGTGTTCTGAGGCAGTAATCATCAATATTTTCTCTCAAATATGGCAACAAATATTTTAGAATGGTCATTCTGTAATTGTGGCAGGAAAAGACATGAGCAAGAATAACACCTAAATGTGTGGTATGTTTAAAACAGAATAACCAAAATTCAAGGATCCTTCTGCAGCTGTGAAGAGAAAGCCAAGTAAAATGTCCTCGCTTTCCTGTAAATGGCATTGGGGGGGGACCTTGTATTCAGAGTTAGTCTAAGGACATAGCGAGTCGACTTGTGTTTCTAAGAAGCCTTCTGATGAAATGTGTTACAGAAGTACAAATTGTTTCTGCTTCACTGCGCATGTAGTAAGCTCTTGCCTTTTTTTTTTTCAATACCAGATATGATTACCGTTGTTTTTCACTATAAAGAGTATTTCTGAACTCCAGATGATTTTCTTCTGCTGCATCACGTGGATGCAGTATATACACATACTAAAGTGGGAGGTGTTCTGACACATCACCTTGAGAGAAACAAGGAGTAGTAGGTCTGGATTTAAAACCAAATAATCCTCCAGCAATGTAATTTTGTTGAGCAGGAGATTATTTCTGTAGAGTCTCTTGCTTATACCCTAAAAAGAAATTTAGTTTTGTTTTGAAATCTGTACGTACTGTAGTTGATAACAAATTACATAATTGTGTTGGAAAGAATGAATTTAATGAGAGGGTTGTGACTCTGAGGTGCAGTCTGCCTTTGTGTGATAAAGTAACCGTGTATGCTGTTGCCTTTTTGTTTTCCAGATGTTTCTGACCGTATACCTCAGTAACAATGAGCAGCACTTCACTGAGGTGCCAGTCACCCCTGAAACAACCTGCAGAGATGTGGTGGAGCTGTGCAAAGAGCCTGGTGAGACTGAGTGCCACCTGGCTGAAGTGTGGTGTGGCTCAGGTAGGTCAGCTTGTGAATGCCTAGTAATTCACTGCCTCTGGTAAGGTAGCACACAGAGACCTGACAGACATAGTTCTGTGCCAGGGGGTTTCTGCATTACTGTTTTGTTAATTTCTTCATCAGACCAGCTGTATTATGATGCACCTGCAGAAAGGCTTGTTCTGCAAAAATGAGTTAAAAACAAAAGGAAGGGACTCAAGTATGGGGATGTTTTTGTCCGTGAAACCCTTTTCTGACTCAATGAATCTCTGCAGGGTGTGAAGGAGTTTTCTCTTCCTCTTTCTCCCACAGTGGGATCCCAGTGGCCTCTGTAGGGTTTTTGAAGTACTAAGTACCAATAGTTCTGTGCCCAAATCAGAATAATTTCTTCAAGCCCACAACCATTTTCATTTGCAGTGGCAAAAGAAAATTTCCCTTTTCTGATGACACCTTCATTATTACCAGTTGTATTAACTGAGTTTGGATGCAAAGGAGTGTGTTAGCAGAAGTAGTGGGAGTTAGCTGATGCTGAAGTGCTCCAAAGGAAGTGGGTGGCAGGGAGGACATAGAAGCTAGTTTTGACTGACCCCTGTCTTTTTAAGCCTCTGGAAAAGGGGTTTGTGAGTTGTGGCTTTTTTTTTTTTTTTTCATTTTTCTGTGTTCTTGCTGATTTTTGTCTTGAAAGTTCAGCTATCCCTAGCTTCCAGTGCTCCACTGGAACATTAGAACATGTCAACAAACAAATGACAAGCTAAAGTATAGCTAATGTCTCATGACTTACATGAAAAAGGACTTTGGACTGTCTCCTGTCTCCATGGTACTTGTTTGCCCCTGGATGGCTACCAGTATCTTAAGATAGATGAATCCTGGACAGAATTTTAAGTTATGAAAAATAATTATGTTTGAGCCAACTTTTTTAGGTTTCAACAAGATTATGGAAGAATCAGATGATAAAGGCTTATATTCCTTGTCTTCCTCTACTGTTGGTTCAGGGTCACATCTGTTCAAAGAATTCTTTGAGATGGATAATTGTTTAATAGTATGAGATACCTGAGTTGTCTCTTAATATTGGGTGCTTCTGTCAGAGATGCTTCTGGTATTTCTGAGTTTAACAAATGGAACTGAGTTTTTGTCTTTTCCCTAGAAAACAGAGTATCTTTTCAAAGTGATAGTAAAATCGTCAATTCAGCATGGAAAGAGATCTTTTAGGAGTGTATATTTTTATTGTACATCTTCGTTTAAATCAAAACAATATCAATATCTACAGTGAAAGACAAGTAAAATAAAGATTTAGGTAAAACTGGTGAATTTGTAGTTGGCCTTAGTGTTCATGCCCTGTTAAAGAGCACAAATGGTTGTGGCAAGGGACAAGGTTTTCTTGTCATCACTGAAGTCAGAGCCCTGCTAGAATAGGCAGCTCTTCTCCTTCTGTTTCCTGAACCTGGATTCTTGACTGGCTTTTGAGATGCTGGTGTAGAGTGTGTTAGAAAAGGTGGCAAGACTGTCCAAAAATCAAAGGAGAGCACCTATAGTAAGAGAAAAGTGAAGTCTTCCAGTACTTAGTGTCCAAATGGTCTTGTTAGGCTGAAAAGTGAACTTCTGTGTGAGTGGGACCATATAATATGTAGAAGTGTATTCTTATAATCAAGTTATCAGCTTCTCTGCTAGTCAAGGAGACATAAGAAAAGAATCTGGATACAGAAACAAAGCAAAGCAGAGAATTTTTTCTGAGATTAGTCTTTCCAAAGATGTCATGAGATACACAAGAGCAGGTGTCTAAGTGTCCAGTCACTTCNTCTTCCTCTACTGTTGGTTCAGGGTCACATCTGTTCAAAGAATTCTTTGAGATGGATAATTGTTTAATAGTATGAGATACCTGAGTTGTCTCTTAATATTGGGTGCTTCTGTCAGAGATGCTTCTGGTATTTCTGAGTTTAACAAATGGAACTGAGTTTTTGTCTTTTCCCTAGAAAACAGAGTATCTTTTCAAAGTGATAGTAAAATCGTCAATTCAGCATGGAAAGAGATCTTTTAGGAGTGTATATTTTTATTGTACATCTTCGTTTAAATCAAAACAATATCAATATCTACAGTGAAAGACAAGTAAAATAAAGATTTAGGTAAAACTGGTGAATTTGTAGTTGGCCTTAGTGTTCATGCCCTGTTAAAGAGCACAAATGGTTGTGGCAAGGGACAAGGTTTTCTTGTCATCACTGAAGTCAGAGCCCTGCTAGAATAGGCAGCTCTTCTCCTTCTGTTTCCTGAACCTGGATTCTTGACTGGCTTTTGAGATGCTGGTGTAGAGTGTGTTAGAAAAGGTGGCAAGACTGTCCAAAAATCAAAGGAGAGCACCTATAGTAAGAGAAAAGTGAAGTCTTCCAGTACTTAGTGTCCAAATGGTCTTGTTAGGCTGAAAAGTGAACTTCTGTGTGAGTGGGACCATATAATATGTAGAAGTGTATTCTTATAATCAAGTTATCAGCTTCTCTGCTAGTCAAGGAGACATAAGAAAAGAATCTGGATACAGAAACAAAGCAAAGCAGAGAATTTTTTCTGAGATTAGTCTTTCCAAAGATGTCATGAGATACACAAGAGCAGGTGTCTAAGTGTCCAGTCACTTCTTGAACACTTCCATGAAGGGTGACTCCAGCACCTCCCTGGGCAGCCCATTCCAGTGCTTAACCATTGTTTCAGTGAAGAAATTCTCCCTTGATGTCTCCCCAGTGCAGTTTGAGGCTATGTGCTCTCATCCTGTCACTGGTTTCCTGTGAGATGAGGCTGATCCCCACTGTGCTACAACTTCCTTTCTGGTAGTTGTAGGGGGTGATAAGATCATCCTTGAGCCTCTTCTTCAGGCTAAACAACCACAACTCCCTCAGCTGCTCCTCATAAGACTTACCTTCTAGACCCTTTACCAGCTTTGTTGTCCTTCTCTGGACATGCTCCAGCTCCTCAATGTTGTTCCTGAACTGAGGGGCCCAGAACTGAACACAGGATTTGAGGTGCAGCCTCACTAGTGCAGAGTACTGGAAGACAATTACTGTCCTGGTCCTGCTACTATTTGTCCTGCTACTATCTGGCCACACTATTCCTGATAGAGGCCAGGATGCCATTGGCCTTCTTGGCCACCTGGGCACACTGCTGGCTCATGTGCAGCCACTTTCAAGCAGCATCTCCAGGTCCTTTTGCACTGGGCAGCTTTCCAGCCACTCTGCCCCAGCCTGTAGCACGATATGTGATTGTTGTGACTGAAGTGCAGGACTCGACACGTGGCCTTTTACTGAAGTTTCAAATATAATTTCAAGTTGTACTCATTAACAAAAAATGCAGTAGTATCAAATCAGTAAACTTAAAAGACTTGAGTACTGGATAGATACATGTTGTTTTGGTTAAAATATGTATTTTCTTAAGCATCTCTATAACACCCAGTAACAACCATTTGCAAAATATGTTTTCATGTACATCTTGAATTTTTTTTGGGGGGTGTGAGGGTGCAGCAAGGCAAAGAAATGCTTATAGCTTTTTTCTAATCTCATTTTAGATGTCAGCAAAGTTTGCTGTCTTGTTTTGTCAAGATAAGCCATGACTTCTGTTTTGTTTGCATATTACACTGAACANCAGCCCATTCCAGTGCTTAACCATTGTTTCAGTGAAGAAATTCTCCCTTGATGTCTCCCCAGTGCAGTTTGAGGCTATGTGCTCATTAAACTGGTTTAAAATAAACATGGTGCAGGACAGCTAACCTTTTGGGTAGAAACAAAAGATTTATGTTGCAAAATGTCTTCTCAGACTTCAAATTACTGGGGTCCTTCTTTTTCTGATGCTTGTTCAGGAATTTTAGCTTCTGTTGTCAGATCTTATTAAGCATACTTTGAAAGATTGTTGCAAGTGTGCTTGAGGCACTCTGCTCCCTGAAGGGGGCAAGTTTATTACTCTCCCTGTCCTCACAGTTTTTCTTGAAGTTTGAAGAACATAAGGGCAAAATTTCTTGACCTTCCTATTATTGTCAGAATTCTGTTCAGTGACTACCTTGGCCACTGTGCAAAGAAGTCAAAAGGTGTGTGGATGTATGAATATCTTTTTTTAAAAATAAAAAAAAAAGCTGTTTGTTCTTTTGTCTTGAGCTTTCCAAATGTACGTTTGTTTAGTATTTGAAAATCTCTTTGACCTTCCTTTGAAGTCAGTGAGTGGTATTGACAGCATCCTTGTGTAAAGGACATCTCCCTTGGTTATAGAGTTTCAGTTGAAGTATTGCCGAGCTGCTAGAAATCTGTCTCATAAGCCTGCTGTGTATCCTTTAAGATGGAAATCTGACAGTGGTACTGTTGACTTTTTTTGTTGGTTTTTGTCTTTTTTTTTTTTTTCTTGAATTAAGGTTTAGCAGATGAGGAGCTGTCTAGACAAGTAACTGCCGAGAGACGGCTTTTTCTGTAACAGTGACCTACTTGCTTATTCTGTAAAGCTAATCTCTTTTGACAGTGACTCCAGAAATTTTCCTTCCTAGATTGCTTGAGCACAGCTGCAGCATTTTCATTTAAAGAAACACTTTTATGTTAAAAAGAGCTTTTCACATGCTGAAAACATGCTAGTAGCTCCTTTGTTTTTATCAACTGAAAACATTTATTCTTAATGCCAACAATTTTTCCTGCTGAAAAGATTTCATATTGAGATAGTGGCTTTGAAAAATTTCGAATATGAATGAACTACTCTGATTTTTTTTTTCCTTTTTTTTCCCCCTTTCCTTGCTTAAATAATGAAAGGAAATGTGCAACAAAAACCATGTCAAGAAAAATGAAACTTGTGCAAAAATGGTGGTATTTAATTTCATTCTTTGTCTGCTTGTCGTATTTCTCAGGCGAGGAACAATATCTTCTGTTTGTCTGGCATCCAGCACAAATGAGTGCAACCTGATCACGAGCCTCCGTGCTCTTAGAAGATATTATGACAGTATCTTGACTAAAGCAGTAAAGTTTACTACTGTGACATATTGATCACAGCATCACCATCACATTTAAAATAGACAGAAAAAATTACAGTAGAATGTGTAGAATAACAAAAGAAATTACTCTTATGTAAAGAATTAGAGTCCAGTAATTCTGATTAAATCCTCTCTGTGAATGCCCAGCTATGAAATATGTAAATTTTGAAAGAATGGTAATGAAGAAGGATAGGAGTAGGGGTCAACAAAGTTGGTAGATGTAGACTCACACTGGATTTTTGTACTATTAAAAGGGGATGAGTAAGGCTTAGAAGTCAGATACAGACTGAATCCTGAACTTGAGAATAAGAGCAGAAAGGGATATTCAGTGGTAGTTGTGCATGTAACTTTTTATCTCAGTTGTCTGAAAGAAAGTAGCAAGTTCTTATTGGACTCACTTTTCAGTATCTATTTTTTTACTTTGAGCTGTGAATCCAAAGGTTTTTTTTTTCAGCTTTTCAAGATTTATCAGAAATAGGGCTTTCAAAATGCATCTAATCTGAACTTTGTGAAATTTGCTGTCCAAGAGAATGAGCTAGATTTATATCTGACAGGAGCTGTAGGAGAACACTTGAAGTGACAGGAGCTGTACTGTCATGCTGAGGATGGGGCCTGTTGGAGCCTCTTTGGGGTATTGAGTGCTACTGCCAGAGCTTGATGGCTGCCATCCAGCGTTTGGTTGTAATCCTTAGGAAGTTAAGGGAAGAATTCCTCTTCCCTGACAGTTTATCTTTGCATCTCTTGTTGGAATTAGGAAGTAAATGAGTCCCTGTAGGAATTGCAGCAGCACTGCCCTTGAGGAGGGGATGGGAATGGCTGAGGAATGTTTGTCTGGGGTACCTCTGAAGTGGAGCAAAAGGTGTGCCAGCACATTTCCTAGGGTGATGAATGGGTAAGATAATTTGTAAATACAAAACAAAAGCACTAGAGCTGAAAGCTCTAAATTCCCTGTTTGATTTCCCTCAGGATGCAAGGGTGCTCCAGGGAGGGACTTTTAAAGGGCTGCTTCTCAGAGGTGCTGATTTAGTTTCAGAAACAAGGAGTGATCCAGTGGCTTCTCAAGTGAAAAGTAGGAGTGCCCTGGGTGAGGGCAAGGCTTATGTACGTGCACTGCACCTGTGTAATAACAGGTGTTCAAGTGAAAGATGATGGACAGATATTTTTGTTTTGGTATGTGCCCGAGCTGTGATGGGATGTAGTAGTCAACTGTGTTTTTACCTTTTCAGAACGCCCCATAGCCGATAATGAACGGATGCTGGATATTTTGCAGCGCTTTGGGATGCAGAGAAGTGAGGTGCGTTTCTTTCTTCGGCATGAACGCTCTCCCTGCCGGGAAGCAGGTACGTGTTGATCTCAGCTGGTTCATTTGTTCAAGTTTCATTTCATTCTTCAAGACTAAAGAAACAGCTTGCATATGTTATTTATTTGTGTTCATAGTCAGTACGGTGTTGCAGCCCTTTTTGTCTGTCCATTGTTTTCCTATGAACTGAGAAGGCTTGCAATAGAAAACTGGCAAATTTTTATAAAGACTTCACCTTCCCTTGCCAAGTCTGGGAATATTAAATCCAAATGGAAATTTCTGCAGGTTTTCTAGAACTGGTTATCACCAAAACATATAGTAACTGAACTGTTGTCCAATAATGTAATCTATAATTTGGGATCTGGATGTTTCACCTGGATGATGCTTTACAAGTAACTTAGTAAAAAATATCTCTTCAAAGCTTGTCCTACAATTGACACTTCTGTATTAGTTTGAGGAATAGCATTAAATGAACTGCCTGGTCAAGTTTTCCGAGACTGTGATATCTGTGCATTGTAAATTTAAATGTGGAAGCTATAAAGGAAATTACTTTCTGCTTTTCAAGGGTTTTCTGTGCATCCCACATTCTTCATTAGGATCTTCAACCTCTAAAAAGTCTGCTGGACTTTTTCTGTTCCTCCTTTTTCTGTTTTCATCCTTGGTAATCTTCCTGAGTGTTGGAAATACTGCATTTGTGTTACGTGTCTTGTTATCCAGCATATTTTAAATGACTAAGCATATCTTGATGTTTGAAATGTGTACTGTTGATAGAATGAGTGCATGAAAAGCTGAAGCTGTGCTATTCGTACCTACTAAGGATCTTACAGAGCAGTTCAGTTGTCAAGATGTGTTTTTTCAAGTCCAAGGTGCTTGTAGTATTAGGATTATTTTAATTTTATTTGCCGTTGCATTGTTGAGCAATATATTTAAGCTAATTTGAGCTAACTCTGCAGTTAGTCTTTCAGAAATGTGGTCTTCAAATAGGTGTGAAATGGGCAAGAAGGTTACAGACAAGGCTCCATCCTGTAGGACGTATATTTCCTACGGGGATATGAATATGAATGAGTGTTGGTATTTGGCATCTGAACACCATTTATGTGTAATTTGATGGAAACATTAAAGTAGGATTCTAGTTAAGTAGCATCTTTACTGACACAATGACTTCCAGGAAGAGAAAAAAACCCTATGATTTTGGACTGTGTATCTACAATACACACTTTACTAGGGGCTGACTGCCTGTTCACTGCAGGATAAATACCAAAATAGCCTACTGCTGGTTAAGCTGTTTTTGTTTGTCTGGTTTTTTTTGAACAGAACTATACTTTGGAGTTGTCATTGAACAGCAACCTTTTCAAAAAATGTGTTGTGTCATCGGTTAAATTTATCTTGGTGGTAGACACGTGAGAAGAGCAGGTGTTCAAATTTTAAACCATAGGGATTGTACTTGTTCTCCTTTTGTATTGAATGATACGTCTGAAAAGATAAGAAAAATCTTAAAATACCTTACCATTTTTGACTATTTTTATCTAGGGACTGGACAAAGATCTCAAGATCCAGCCTTCAAAAGAAATGGTGTGAAAGTTCCTGGTGATCGAAGAATAGAGAATGGAGTAAGTGATACAGTGGCCAGTATAGTGAAAATGGAGGCTTCCCCTCTTTGGAGATACTGGTGCAAATCCTGCCATGGAAACTAAGAGATTATTTTAGAGAGGCTGCTAATGACTGCTCTAAAATAGACCTCTAGCAATTATCATCTTGGTTTTCTGTTTTTAAGATGTCACTGAGATCTGTTGGCTGCCATATCTTTTCTTGTACAGGTGATCTCAGAGCAGCAAATTCAGCATACTTTCTCTTCTCTCCTCCCATCAAAAATTGTCTTGTGTTATGTGAGTTTAATGTTTATTTTTTCTCACAGTTTTGTCATAGGTTCTTAGTTCCAGATTTAAAGATGAGACCAGTTAGTGTTTTAGTGTTGAATTCTATGTCTGACATTTATTCTTGCTCTAAAAGATATAGTTATGAATAGGAGATTGAATCTTGACTTGGAAAACATGTGAACGGATAACTAATAATAGTTCTGTCTTAGAGTGGTGTTTCCCTCTTGCCCAACTATATTTAAACTTTCCATTTTCTTTGACTTACGTTGAAGTGCTTTGAATTACAGTGATACACCTACGACCACAGATCTTCCTGCCATGTGCTGAGCATTCTGAGCTCAGTCAGTCAGAGCTGATTCATGCTGAGCTTAGTTATAAAGGGCTCTGATATGCCTCTTTAAAATGCTGTTGGGATTTTGCTAGAAATACTATGTTACAAGAGACATCACCTGTGTGAGTTGCTGAACAAGCTTATAACTATTTGTTCTTTTACCACGAGAAGATGCCATTTCTCTCTGATTATTTTATTGGATATTAGGTTGTTGTTATTTTTAAGACTTATCAACTTCTCTGCAGTAACTCTATTGAGTTATGTGCTAGCCGGATTAAAAAATTTAGACTTAACATGCTTTGTGTTTTCTTTGACAGGTGAGTGCTCCAAGGATGGATATGACACTGGCTGAACTTCAGGAAATGGCATCACGCCAGCAGCAACAAATTGAGGCTCAACAGCAAATGCTGGCTAACAAGGTGAGTTTGGAATTACATGTTTACAACCAAGAACAAAGTTACTAAGAGTCACGTGAGGTAGAGAGAGGATTGGGAATTTGAGGTTTTTTACCTCTTTTAAACAGAGCCCTTTATTTAGCTGCCTGTTTTTGAATTTGAAAGTCAATCTATGCAAATATCCAGTAGTAAAACATTAAAATAATGCCAGTGATAGAAGTAACCATGTAGCTTGCTAAAAGGATAGAGCGCATAACATTTATATATCACTGTTCGTCCTGATGGCTCTGTCAGCTCTTTTTGTGCTCCATGCGGTGACCAGCAATTCACCAGTTTGATCACTGAACAAGGCTTTTGTCTCAGGATATAATGCTGTCCTGTAACGATATCTTGCCTTCTCCTGATAGAGTTCAGTGTGCTTGGTTTCCTGGGGCAACTGCCTGGAAAAGATGGCATATATATGTTAAAAGTAGCTAGGACAGTGATTTATAAAATATTTGCAGAATAATAACAGAAAAGTTAATGAGTGCACACAGGGTACTCCTGAATCTTTTAGAGAAAAAAATACTCTGAATATATCTGCAGAATAGTGGCATAGAGTTCATATTTGACTTAAGTATTGTTGGTACACACTGCTCTGGAAACTATAACAGAAAATGCTGCTTTTGGCAGAGAATCGTTAAATGTGAGTCTGTCCTGTGAGCTCTTCTGTCTGGGTGGATGAGTTCCCATGCATTTCAGAATGTGCTTTACTGGGGAAGAAGGCTGCTTTGAGGAATCTGGTCTCACTCCTCTTCCTCTCTCATATTTTCTATCTCCCTCTCTTTTTGACATCAGCTGTATATATGTCCCAGTCTTCAGGATCTTGTTCAGTTCCCTTGGCCTTCAGTAATTTTATTGCAGGGAAATGCTTTAAACCATGGCTTTCTAATGGTTCTGCAGCACCTGCTAAATGGTGTTGTAGCCTGTCAAAATAGCCAATAAAACTTTATTTCTGTTTTGTGATAAGAACCAGCATGAAGAGGGTGCATCTATAATGTAAGAAATTGTTCAATCAACCAAATGATTGGAGTTTTCACCTGAAATTTAGCAGCACACTTAATACCCATTCTGCCTTGTTTAATTTGCCGAGGCAGAATGTTGCCCTTAGTTCCAGCTGAGATGTATTAAATACAGGAGAAGCGTAAACTTTCATAACTGTTTCATTCACAGGTGATGGCAATGCACCTTTAGTCTTATAAATAACACTTACAGTTACTATATATATGCAACAAGAAATGAGAACACTGTATATATTTAGTGTAAAGGGAGTTGTACAAGATTGAAAAAAAAAAAAATTTGAGTCTAGATAGCTACCCATCAGGTAAGTTTTTTCTGCCTGTGGATTGAAGAAGAGTAGCCTTGTGAGTATCCCAGTGGTAGAACTTTTCATTTAATGTCCCTCTTGGGAATAAACTGCTTTCATAGACGCCTCTTCAGAGAGACTTTCTGTTGCCTCTTTCCTGCCTTCTGAAATCAGATGCAATATTAAAAATAGATCCCGAGGGAGGAAAAACACACTTTCTTTTTAGACATGAGCTGTAATATCTTTTTTGACATTTTCCTGCGTGGGAGTGACTCTAAAGTAGTGCATACACTGTAGGTGCTGCCTGGTTTTCTCCGGAAGGCGAGCTCACTTTTTGCTTTGCCTTTTTTATTCAAGTGCACAAGAGTCCCTATTTTAGAAATATGACTGGTGATTTTTTTTTTTTTGAGGAAGTGTGGTGTTCTAATGTTAGTAAGCAGAGGTAGTCTTATAGTTCTACTGTCCTGGAAAAACATATCTCCAGAAGTGAAAACCATGAATAATGGTCAGTGATTTAAAGGAATTCTCTGTAGGTAAACTGGTGGTCCAATAGTTTCTTTTAGGTCTAAACTAGACGTGTATATATAGAAACTAATATCACCTCATTTTATACTCTTGGAGAGGCAAAAGGATCCTCTCCAATAAGATGATATCTGTTGTATAAATGGAGGCCAGGTCACTATGAAGGTTTTCCCATGTCCTGAATTATCTGTGTTGTGATAGTTGTGATCATCATCAGGAGACAGTATATTTTCAGAGCTTTGGTGGGCTATCATCCCCTTTCTCAAGAAGGTTTTAGCAGAACCGCTAAAAGTACGAATAGATGAAGATATCAATAATTTATGGCATACCCTCTACATAAAGAATGTCTAATATTCTGCAGCATGACTTATCCTTGTTTAAAATTATAGAGTTCTGTAAAGTACAATCAGTGTGGAGAGGGTATAGAGGAAATAGTCACTAAAAGTCATTGGCTCATGTAACTCAAGAGCCAAGTCATGATTAAATGAAATTGGCGAATATCATGGAACGGGAATACTGAAATTTTTCTTAGGCCTCAAGAAGTTTTGAGCAATTTCATGGATTAAAAAGTTACTGGGGGCTGTTATACATGGATACCACCACTGTTTCAATAGGTTCTTTTACTATGGGATAGTTATACCTGGAGGACTCTATTTGTGTTGTTTGTTAATCAGCTCATGTTTGCTCTGTTCTTGCAGGCTTCCCTTGACACTCTGGGGAAGTCAGGATACTGGACTGTAGCTGATCTGAACTGCTGTGGTGATTGTTTGTTTCTGTCAGTATCTTGCCATAAGTTTATTAAAAGAAAAAAAAATCCATGTCTTGACTGCAGGAACAACGTCTGAAATTCCTGAAGCAGCAAGATCAGCGACAGCAACAGCAAGCTGCTGAACAGGAAAAACTGAAGCGATTAAAGGAAATTGCTGAGAATCAAGAAGCCAAACTTAAAAAAGTGAGAGCACTGAAAGGCCATGTGGAGCAAAAAAGACTCAGTAATGGGAAATTAGGTGAGTTGCTGCTTGGAGAAGGTAACCTATGATTTTTCATGAAATGCAGTTCTAACATTTCTGGTGATTTCAGTGGTTCAGAGGAGCTATTTACAGCATTCCAGGAATTTTTAATCTTAACAATTTCACATCTTGTATTTACCAAGAAAACTCACGAATGACCTAGAACAAAATGTCTTTTCTTCTTTAAAATATATTTTAAAATATCCCATAAGAGCACCCTGTATTTTGAGCCTACCATGTCTGCTCTTTAATTATAGTGTAGGTTTTTTCCTTACTTGAATACCTTTGTGTACCACAGTAACTTTTTCCATCCTTGAGGTAAATACCTTACAGATTTAGAGTGTTATTTTCTTGGCCTGTAACAAAGTCTAGCCTGATACCCATGTTGCCTTTTATGCAAGAGGTAATTTAATGGCTAAATTGGCAGCATATTTTTTTTTTAATTATGTGAATCTGACCATGGTCTGTCTTGCTATAGTACTAGTTGGGTGCTTGTACTTCAGCATTAGACATTAAATATTTATTTCATACTTAGTATTGACACACATTCTTCTGCCTACCTTTCTCTCAATATGCATATTGCAGAACTTGTTATTTCCAGTATGACTCAAATGAAAATATATTTCTTTGTTAAGGTAAATTATATATAAATGTTGTTTTAGTAGGAAACATTGTAGTTTAGAGAGAATGCAAAAGTGGTTTTCTATGGGGAGAATCTGTTCTCTATTGGGGTTCTGTTGCAGAAAATAAACATCGATTTAAAGGCATAGAAAGATGGTAGGGTAATAAAAGATCTTGGAACATGTGAATCTGTTTCCCTGCACTAACTCCAGCAGTTCTAGTCTTAGTACTTGCTTGAATTCTTACAGATTTCTTAAACTTTGTTCTATAATAGAACAGTTTTGGCAGTCAGAGCAGTTGATGACAGATGTTGGTAATAGACCCCAGAAAACCTTCTGAGTCTTTGTTTAATGAAACAGCTTGAATGTTTTGTCACTGAGTTCTTATGACTTAAATGCAGAGTTTTAAATATCATAAATATGCCTTGTGTTTGAGTGTCTCCATATGCCTTGTGGTTGAATCGAGTGTCTTCCCGCTGAATTCAGCATTCAATGAATTTAGGCTTCTGCAGATGAATTCAGTCTGGTATTGTGGCTTTGTTTGTTTCCATGCTTCAGAAAGTTAAAAAAAAATGTTCTTTTTCCCTCCCCATCAGTGCTCTAAGTAGACCAAATTTACATAATCATGCTAGTAAGTTTTCTTTTGCAAATGCTGAGAGGAAGAGCTGGTTTGGCTCTCTGCAGCCCTGCTCTGGAGGCCGGCAGGGCGCTCTCTGTCCCCTTAACTGCTGCCTTGGAAGCAGCCCACGCTCGGCTGTTTCTCAGGGCAGCTATTGTGCTCTCTCGTCCTTTCCAGTGGAGGAGATTGAACAGATGAACAGCCTGTTTCAGCAAAAGCAGCGCGAGTTGGTGCTGGCTGTGTCAAAAGTAGAGGAACTTACCAGGCAACTGGAGATGCTGAAGAACGGCCGAATTGATGGTTACCATGACAACCAGTCGGCTGTAGCTGAGCTCGATCGCCTGTACAAGGAGCTGCAGGTAATGGGAAGCCAGCTGGTGACCCACAACTCTTAAGGGCTTAAAAGTTGGTTGGGTTGGTTGTTACCTAGTTGGAAAGAAATCCCATTGCTCCTATTTCTGACAGACCTGTGTAGCTGCCTGCATACTGGGGGTGGAGGATTAGTTATGCTGAGTTCAAGGTAAAAAGAAGGAGCCCACAGTGTATATACCTTTCCTTTCGGCAAATTTGGAGACTAACCAACACTTTCTCTGGAAAGAAAACATGACTTGACATTTTAAAAGGCTTTTCTCTTTGCAACTGGTTCCTGTCCCCTGTTTTGAAAGTGAATTTGTTTTTATTTTTGTTGTTTCCCCCTCCTCCCCCACTGCTTTGTGAATTTATTCAGTTGAGGAACAAACTGAACCAGGAGCAGAATGCCAAGCTGCAGCAACAGAGGGAGTGTTTGAACAAGCGCAACTTGGAGGTGGCAGTCATGGATAAGCGTGTTAATGAGCTGCGAGAGCGTCTGTGGAAGAAGAAGGCAGCTCTGCAACAGAAAGAGAATGTACCAGTAAGTGTGGGATATAGAGTAACAAAAATGTTAATTTTATTTCTTGCCTGAACAGACTGAAGTGAAAACTTGCTTGTGGGGAAGGCTGTTCAGTTGCTAGACTTATTGTCTTTATCCATATGTAGAGGAAGTATTGTATTATTAAAGTCCTTTTCGTGGTACGTTAGTGTTAACCTACTTACTCTTTACAGACAAGATATCTTATGCTGTAGTGGATTTCTTTTTAGGGTTTTTTTTGCTGTTACTACTTCAGGTTTATAATTCTTAAAGCTTTGTCAAAAAGGTATTTTTTATTTTGGAGAATCATTTGCTACTTGTTTTATTCTTTATGACTCCTGTTTAAAACTGGTGGATGGATACTACAACATAAAATTCTTTACATTTTTTTTTTCCTCAAAGGTTTCTTCAGATGGGAATATACCACAGCCAGTGGCTTCTGCTCCAAGTCGAGTGGCAGCAGTAGGTCCTTATATCCAGTCCTCTACTATGCCACGTATTGCTTCCAGACCTGAACTTTTGGTGAAACCAGCATTTTCAGATGGGACACAAGCTTTGCATGTACCTGATGGTCCACTGAAAACACAAACTCTGCCGAACATGAGAGCTGGGAACAGTTCACAAGCTAAAGCGGCTGCAGGTAATAGCTTACGATTAATATTTCTTATTAGACATGTTTTGTTTTACCTAACAGCTCTGTTTTGGTGTTTTGGCTTTTTTTTTAAAAAGCAAAATGTTACTTGAGATGACAGTCTTGCTACTAGGAATTTTTTTTGCACCAGTGAATGTATTTTGTAAGCACTGAGGTTATACAATTCGGTGTTATAAATCAAGTAATTCTCTTAGTGAGCAATTTGAGTTGTTACACAGTGAAATGTAGGAGGATTTTTCTGTGAACTAATTATTTTGTTTGTTTTAAATTTCTCCTAAAAACTATACAGCAATGTGTGTTTTGAGTTTCTAGAGGCAGGTTTAAGACATACCTGGTAACAACCTAGTGCCTGGATTTAAAAACTAGCAAAGCCAAGTTTTCTAATCATGCATTTTGCAAATGATACAGGTAAAGAATTAACATTACAAGAAATATTATGAAGGAGGCAGTTGATTGTAGCACAAAAATAACAATAAAGTTGTTGACTTGCTGATGATGTGAGGCTTGGTCTCTTCTACTTGGAGAGTTAATGGGTATTTGCTTGGCTTCTCTGTGGGTTTCTTCTGTGAGAGAGTTCAGTTCCATGAGAGGAGTCTGGGGAACCTAGAAAGTTACAAATATCTCTTCTGTGCTATCTTGGGAGAAGACTCACTCTTCACCTGAGAGAACAGAAGCTCTGATTTTCTCAAAAGATAAACTGAGCTTGTAGCATAGTTATGTTTATTTTTTATCTCCCTCTGTCTTCAATTCTGGCAGATATTATTGAGGTAACAACCACTGCATAAAAGCAGTCCAAGTGTCTCTTGCTGTATGGGAGAATGGAGGATTGTTTTGTTTTATCTGGTTTGCTGATCCACTGGAGTGGAATTTTAGCTTTAGATCACTTGAAAATTTGAATTTTTGCTAGAGGAATATGTGGTGGTGAGCCATTTAAACTAAGACATCAGTTTTTTATGTTTTAATATTTGGAAAAAATGACTGCTTTTCTAGAGAGAGTTTTCGGTACTTTGTTGGAATGAAACTTTTCTCCTGCAGCTTATCATTACTATTTGAATTTAACATTACTTATTATATTGGGTTATTTAGAATTTTATAGAGAGAACTTGGTGAAATATTTAATAGCAAGTTGCAAACATTTTCATGATTTTTGCAGATCTGCATGTTTACTCCAATGAATGTAAAGATCAGCTTTAAGACAGTACTTATATGCACATTAAATACACAGATGATTTTTCTGCTGTTTCAGATATCACTGGCATAGACAGATCATCTGTGCTATAAAGCATTGTTTTTCTTTGCACAATATGTTTTTCATACTCTCTTAA
>VYZS01081636.1:0-10128 GCA_013400695.1 Neodrepanis coruscans | reverse complement strand
CTAAAATCACTCGGCATACAAAACACATATAATTTAGGACCAGGAGCCAAAACTTTATTCTGCATCTTTCTACCTGACTAAGACTCTCATAAGAAAATAAAAAAATTCCTTCAAGCCCACTTGGACACTATTCATTGCATACATTTGGCTACTTCTGTAAAATCTAAGCATTAAGAAAGTGTTAACAGGTCCATTCCACAGCCTAAGGAAGATGTTAATATGAACCATGCTTCTGCAATGCACCCACTCCCTTCTTTCTGGTTTACAATTGAGACCAAATCCACTCCTGCTCCTGCTGAGAACAATGGCCAATCTGAAATATTTTTATGAAATCAGGGTTTGGTGCTCATATTTACTGACAGTAGACTACAGGTTAGAAAATGATTCAAGGCTTTAAAAAGTGACAGAGTTAGGAAGTGGAAAAACAAGAATGTCTCGTAACTTAAAAAAAAAACCAAAATAATTGCAAAAAAGAAACAGAAGAAAACAGCTCTCTAACAATGCCCCAATCCTAAGAGAACAAATGACTGACATCTGTTTTGAAAACTCTTTTATTGCAAAACTGAATAAATGGTAAAACCACACAAACTGAAAGTCTGCCACTTTGGGCAGTGAGGGGGAAAAATGGAGCCTTTTCTAATGGAAAAATATTCATAAGTCAATTGATGTAATGCTGGTATATGGATGACCTGACAGATTTTCAGATCAGCAGTGCTCTCTTTACTAATGGAAAGGAAACTTTAGCAAGACTGGTAATTTTCTATTAAAGCCCAGATGGAAAAAGCATGTATGTTTTAGTATACATCATAGTTCAACTGTAATTGGGCAACCTAACTTGCAGAAGCTGCTGCAACAAACATTTTCTCTCTCAGGGAGAGATTCCTATAGCACACCAGCATCAAAAGAGCCCAGTCTTGCATTTTCTGCTCTGCCATAACTGCCCTCCAAGTCACTGCAAAAGAGATTTACAGAAAGATCCTATATATACCCATACACACTGCTAGGGGCAAAGACTTGTCTTTCTCAGCAGATACCAGAGACCTCTGGCAGCAGAATCAAGCCAGCAGTAACATGCAGGCTTAGACATTAATACAGAATAGCCGATTTCAATGTAATTAAGTAAATTTAATTTTGAAAAATTCAACTTTTAAACAAGAGCAATTTAAGTTGTCCTTATTCTAACTGTCATCTTAGGTTATTTTTAACTTTTAGTAAAGTTTTACAAAACCTAATTAAATTCCCTTGAGTTGTTAATGTACCAAAAATTACATCTAAATTACATAGAGTATCTATTACAGAGAAATTGGTATATTCAAAATATTCCACCGAATATGAGTAGGACAAAAATTCAAATTATTGAAAAAGACAAGATCTAAATTGAAGGGAAGTCATGAAAGTACCTATCTTGTTTTATTTTTCTCTATTACTTTGGAAGTAATTTGCTTGGTTAAATATTATTACTAATAAACACACAATGGCAGCAGTTAAGAGTCCCACCAGCTAAAGAAGTACTATTGTACCAGGCATGATAACTAGCAGCCCTCTTTTCCAAACAGCTATTACCATTTTAAAGCGAATAAAAAAACCACAAAGACGTACAGAAAGTGGTTTATGGGGGCTTTTTATTCCCTTCTTTATGAAATGTTAGCCAACACTGTGCAATTTTCCCCACACACATGGTTCTGAATGCGTGACTTTGCCTCCAGGCACAGGGCAGCTGCCAGCTTCTCCCAACCAGGCTGCAGAGGTGGCCAGGAGCTTCAACAAGCTCCTTCTCATGGAAGGGATGTCCCCATCTGAGCATCCATCTGAAAACCTGAGAAAAGTAAATGACTGATTACCTGGGAAGCAGACGTTAAACACACTGAGGAACACTGAGAAATAATCCCTTATGGCTGGCAGGTACCAACAGAAGGTAGAGTTTTCTAGCACGGAGAGCACCAAACACAAGAGTAACAAAAAGTAACTACTTAGAGCCGAACCGTGGCACCTAGACACCTACATTTAAGGACATGGAACCTGATTTTTTGTGCTTGCTGAACTGTTCTGCATAAATGCTTTGCATGTCCCAAGCAAGCTGTACTATGCAACTAATATCCACATCTTGGAGCTGTCCTAGGGCTGCTGTCACCCACCCTCAGCTGCACTTAGCCCCTGACAAAACTCACAGTGATCGGAAAGAGCACTAAGACAATACCTTGGGCTATCTTACCCTTTTCATCATCAAAGAGAAGGAATTAAACTTCTTTTCCTGTTCCTGAGCCATCAGCAAAATCTCTCCTGTCTTACAACCTCACAGCTGATTATGCCATTGCAGTCTCCAAGATAAGGTAATTTTTAGTGTCATCGGTGGATACTGCTTTGCTCTTGTTTTATCATGCTGTCTCAGCAAGTGGTAGAATTTGCTAGTAACACCTGAACAAAACTGTATCTTTCCAAAGCATACTCATTTGTTAGAAGAAAAAACAACCAACCAACCAAACAAACAAATGAACCATAAAAGCCACATATGCTTTATCATTTGGTAGAGAAAATACAAAAGAGGTTATGAGGCTGGAGAAAATGGCCCTTTTTTACCCTGTAGATGACAGCATGCGGTATTTTACAGTTAATGTTAAGGAATTTGATGGTTTTGATTTTAGGTGCTATATTTGGGAAGTTTTCCCTTTAGCACTTTCTAAAGACTTACTACATCAGCTTTATTCCCAGGTAGGTCTCTCATCCCCCACCCCTGCTTCCTTTTAAGGTGTTAAATTTGGCAGATAACCTAGGTAGCATTTAGAAAACAATTATTTCCAAATGTTGGGAAAGAAACTTGCCAAGTGTAACAGCTGAAAACCAAAATGAAAGAAAGAAAAAAAAGAGGAAGGAAATGAGGGGAAAATATTTTTTAAAAATGAAATTTAGAAGGGAACTTTCAGCAGCTTTGTAAACAATTAACTCCAGCGCTGTGACTGAAGACCACCTCTGATTCAGCCTGGAATGCCCGCAGATACAATACAGCATCCTGCCTTCCAGCAAGCCTCAGGGACTCCAGCAAAACAGATAGGTACTTGTTCAGACCAGCAATCTTTCTGGTGCTGTCTTCAACAACAGACATAACTGGACACAAAAGAGCAACATGTATATGGCATTTCCCCAGCATTTTCCCAGTTTCCTGCTATTTCAGTTCAATTCTGAACCTGATGGAGTTCATCTGTCTAGCAACCACCAGTACAGCTCTCTCAAGTACTTATCTATTCTCCTTCTGAACCCTTGTAAATTTTTTGGTTCCTAGCAATTCTAAACATTAATTTTTGGGGGGAATTACTGAACACTGAATAAGTTTTCTTGGAATTATCTTAGAAACCAAGATCTCATTTCTGGAAGGTGAGAGTCAGCTCAGTGCCCATCACTTTCCATATACAGCTACAACTGTTTTACTCAAGGTTTAGCAATTTACATATATCTCTGCAGAATTCCATTTGTCATTTCATTGTCTAGTGACCTGTCTCAAGAGGTCCTTGTGCAGTTCTTCACAACTTGCTGTTTTTGCTATTCACCTTAACTAGAAGCAACCTAGAAAAATTATTGTGCCTGATTAGCACAATTATTCAGACTAAGCTATTTGGAGAAAGTGGGGTGAGAAAAACATAAAATTCCCACCTGAAGAAATAAAGAAAGGCAAAAGATGTCATCATGTTTTTAAGGAAATCTGCTAGTTTCTGATTTCAGCAATCTCAGAAGAGCTCACTGTTCTCTAAGTGTTGGAAGAGATGGTCAAATACAAAGAAAAGTTTCCTGAGGTGGAAAAAAAATCTGACAATGTAGTGTTCAAAAGTCCCAAAGTACCTGGGAAATACAATGGTCTGAGACTGAAGAACTGGAGAACAAAAAGGTGAATAATTTTCCATTGCTTTTACAAGATCTAAAACTAAAACACAACTCTTTCAAAAACTGTAACAATGAAGGTTTGTGTTGCTTCCTGCATCCAATGATCAAGAATAGTTTAAACTGTGAAAAGGAATGATGACCTGATGAGTATGTGCATCAGGTATGAAACCTGGTACCTAAAATGGCCAAAACTCTAAGTCCAGTCTCTCTGGCACAGGCACCCAACAGGAGACCCCTCTTAGGAAGCTCCACTAAAGGTTAAAGTGAGAGACATGCACACATATAAAAATTTAAAGCAATAATGTTATTCTAAAAGCAGAGCTCTCCAAATATAGCAAACGATCATATTTTTCATTGAATACTGAATACACAGGGAAGTCAAACTGTAGAACAACGTTAAAATTGTACTGGCAACTCACTTTCCAGAATTTCTCTTTCAAATTACTCACAAAATTAATACAATGTTTAAACTGTGAGGTGAAATCAACTTTATTTGTATCTGAAATTTAGGTGGAAGCTATTCAGAAAAGAAACATGTCAACAGTTTAGGGCAGGAATTTTTTAAGGTAAAAACATAACAGAAAATTATGCTTTAAAAATTGATAAAATTAACATTTACAAGGTGAACTCTGCATGAAACAAGGATTAAACAGCATTGCTCCTAGCATTTCATTAAATTTTTATCCTCAAAAAGTTACAATTTCCCTGGTTTTATTAATGTATCCTTAACAAAGAAGAAAACCAGAATGCCACAGCAAATCCCTTTGTCATAATTTCTTTGAGCAATACATCTGTTTTCCGCTTTTTATGCGTCAAACACACTACAAAAGGTGAGGGGATCCACAGATTAACACTATTAGACTAACTGTCATGGTTAATAAAGAATACGAAATACATACAAGAAAAATGTTGAGCTACGAATCATAACATGAAACTGGAATATTTACTTAGCTCAGGAAAGAAGTGTAAGATGCTTTAAAAACAAATCTTTCTTTCAACCCCTGTGGTTCTGTACAATGTTTCTAATGAGTAGTAATTATATATGTGCTTTAAGAAGCCTTTCTACACCTATTATAAATCCTGATTAAAGGTAGGCAATACTTACTATTTCACATAGGCTTTTAAAGTAGTTTATAAAATGTATGTAGTCTATAAAAGTTTGAGGTCTAACAACAAACAACTGTACTGCTTCTGCACAATTCAGTTCAAACAAGTAAAAGTTTGCCAGTTATAATTAATACTAGTCACATGCAAAGGTTTAAAGGTTTACACAGAGCAATTAATGTAATTTTCCTCTAGGTGAAAAGTTTTCATTTAATATTTTTTCTTATTCATTTTTTTAAACAATTTAGATACATTTAAGTCTGAAAATGTGACAACCTTCATTAAAGCCTAGGCTTTCCCCAAGCTGGAAAAAGCATTCAAATATGAACCAGAGTATTTTCATCAGTGAAAGCCACAGCATCCCAGAGAACAGAAAAATACACCTAGATTGGGTGGATGGGTTATAGAAAGCATGGTTGCAAGTGAATCATCCTGGCTACAGAAAGCTAACACTCAATCGTAAAATGTACAGGCCAAAGTCTTGGCACCTCCCAGTGAGGGGAACCCAAGTGCTGGGTTAAGGTCACTTGAGGCCCCATGCTCTGTGAGAACCACCTAATTGCCTCTGGACTCACCCTACCCTTGGGAGCAGTGTAGCTGCCCTTCTGTGGCACAGAGCCGTGTCTCCAGTGTCTCTGTGTGAGCACTTCCAGATTTCACAATGGATCGACCACCTGAATGCGTGTAGCAAAGGCCTTCCTCACATTACTATCATTAAAGCTAAGGATGCTGCTCTCTTCTTTACCTGTCTTATAACAAGAAAACTTCCCTGTTTCTCAAGGTCAACCAGAATTTTGGTTGGTAATTCCCAAAATTCAAATACCACAAGAAGCATTTTATTTTCAATCTTTACAACAGATCAATACCTACAGATACTTCTGCTTTTCACCATGCAGTAAAGATGCCTTAGAATGGGTGTGAGTTTCACTAGTAGGTGCAAGTAATCTATTTTCATCATTTGGACTTATCTATGAGAATGGGATCACTTTCAATCTTTGTTACGTCCAAATGATAGAGCATGAATGGTCCTCAGACTGAGAAAACTAGAAGGTTGTATCACTGAACTGTCAAACCTGTTGATGTGAGATCCAATGGGAATTTAAAAGGCACCATATGAGTTTAAGCTCCTATAGCCATTTACATTTCTCTATCTGTTTACTTATACTGCAAGCACCCTTATGAATTACAGTAAACACTCAGCGGCACCTTCCTCACTTAAATACCATGAAAAGCCTTATCCATGGTGACCAGAAATACCCACAATTCACTAACTGAAAATTAACTTTGAAGCAGAAGTGATACTGTATTTACCTAACAATGATGGCAGCTTTCCTTCACAGTTCTGTGCTACATCCTCGAGCTGTTACCTCTCAGAGGGTAATCCCAGGGAAGGCACTGCTCAGCTGCCCTTGGGGCTGTTCCTGCTCTGAGTGGATCAAGGGTGGAGGCACTGCTTGGGACCTCTCTCCTCTCTAGCCACCAGTCACCCCTTATGAAACTAAATCCTCACCAACAAATTGTTGCCAAATTTGGACAATTGGCATTGGAATATTACAAGGGAGGAGAAGGAAATTATTGTAAGAGTATTTATGACTTCCAGTTCCTTGGACAACAATGCTAAAAACCACTTTTAAATGCTGGTTTGTTCAACTTTGTCATATCTTCTGCCTGAGAGATGACATCCTTTTCATCTGATTTCTTGCAGACTGTGTTTTCATGAAAATTAATTCAGTAACTCATCATTTTAACATAATAAAAACTGAAAACCAAAGGATTTGGAATCTCGATAATAGCTCTTGCTTACATAACTACACAAAGATGCATTATGTGTTTTTTGTCAGCAAAAAATACACTAAGTTTAGTCAATCAGCAGTGTTTAGTTTCAATTCTCAATGTCTCCAAACTGTATCCACCAAAGAATTTTATATGCACTTACGGAAAAACACACAAGAGCACAGCAGAGTTGAAGTTAAATCATTAATCAGTCTGTTCTCTAGCAACAGCTACACTTCTGACAAGTTTGCTTATCCTAACAATCCTGCAATATTTTCAGCATCACAGCTCAAGATAAAACTTTTTTATATATCACTGACTGCAGGAATATATTGTGAAAAACATAACAGACAATGCTTGTTATCTATAGAACAGGATTTTTACAATTGCCATTAAAAATAATGTTTCATTGATCAAATAGTATTATAGGTAAGTTCTTATAAATATTACTTCATAATAAAGGAGAAAGTGAAGAATGAACCACACTAACTTTCTGAACATAATGTTTCAATTTCCTTTGAGAACAGTACAACCTAAAAGATAAAGAAAAAAATTTTATTCAGGTAACACCATGCATTCTCCTTCAATATTCAGATGATAAAGAGCTCAAGCTATTGAACTGGGAAATTAAAATCCAGAAATTTCAGGAGTTAGGCCAATTGCCTAAAGTAGCAGTAGGTGTGACTCGCTATGGAAACAGCATGAGAAGGACAGAGAAACAACTTCAAGTTGGAAAAGCTTATAAAGCATATGAAGTACCCAGCTGTGGCCTCCTTGATTTTAAGGACTTTACACACAATTTCCGTTCTTATAAATAAAAAGAGCTTTCTCCTAGCTCACTTCATTATGAGGGGAGCTGCAAAAATGCAGACCCTCCTCAAAGGGTGGGAATTCACCTCTGTGGTTTTTCTAGGCAGCCTGGCCCAGTGGGGGCCCTGGGCAGACTGGGGCATCCACTGCCTGCACTGCCCACACATCCACCCACTGCCCAGGGCTTGCCCTGGGTATGGGTAGCAGCTGCCCCCAAGCTCCCCCAGGAATTTGCCCCTGTGGGTGTTCCTCCCAGGCAGCCACAGCTCACTGTCACCCCATCCAACCTGAGCAAATCTTTCTTGGTCCAACTACTAAAGCTTTTTCATTGGTAGCTTGGCCCGTACTATAGAACTCAATAGTAAACTCATATTTTACTTCCTATGGCCATGCAGTACGATTAGCACTCTTGGACAGAGCAAGAAGAGATGCTGTGTCACAAACAGGTAAAAAAAAAATAAAAGAAGTAAAAAGAGTATTAAAAGTGTCCAGACATTTGGCAAAACATTATCTTACGATGTTCGGTAAATCAGATTAAACAGCCAAAGATAAAAAGGAGAGAGGAAGGGAAAAAGATTCCAACCTTCTAACTCAATTTAAACTCTTAATTTTGTATTACTGTCCCTCTCTCTAAATCTAGAAGGAAAGGTTATTTTGAGCAATAATATTTTTGGATTCTATAATTAAGTAATTGAGTAAAATAAACAAAGAAAACTACCTTAAATTCTCAAAATGCACAGGATGCAAAAGGCCCTGAGTTTCCAGCTGACTTGATGAAACTGTTCAAAGGACCTCTGAAGATTTTATAATGCTCTTGACAGAGTCCATCTCTCACCTTATTCATAGTGACAGATTTTGCAACACAAGGAGGACAGAGCCACAAACAAGAGTGACTTGCTTACTCCTTTTTCTTCCTACGTTTACTATGATTCAGTGTACATGGGAAGATGCAGCTAATGAAGAAAATCAGGAAGGGAATATCAGGCCTGTAATAAATAGCACAGCTTTAAGGAACCAGTGGTTGTTTCTACATTCTTACTGATGCTATTACAATTTCTACAATTCTGAAGACTGGTGAACCATTCAGAAAGCATAATTCATACATTTTAAAAGGTTGTTGAAGAATACACATGCTTGCATTTTACCTTACACTGAAATCTATGGTAGAATGAGGTGTGTGCAAACTAGAACAAAGGTTTGGGAGAAAGGTATCCAGACTAGCCTTCAGAAGATATGCCAGCTACCTCCATGAGCTGCAGTCCTCAATTACGAACATTTCCATACATATTGCCTTTCTTTCTCTTACTTTCTGATGCAGCTGGACTACCTGTTCCATGTGATCCTACAACTACCCACATTATGGTTCATGCTTACACAGCTTTTGGCAAAGAATGAACAGCTCTAATCTGGAAATTTTTTCATAGGGACTTTCCACAAACCACTCTTTAAAGAACTTTTTACAGCACTGAATGACCATTTTCTTCGCTTATAACCATATTTTTATTTTAACAGTATGGAAAGTGTGAGTCTTCAAACGTAACTGTCTAGTGCTGCTGTTCATACTGCATCTTGCTAGAACTTATACAACTGTGACAGTGTTTTGCTACTAAAAGTCAATGGGAACGACTATTTGCAATTTAAACTAAATACCGTGTTCCTAGGCGCCTAAAAAAAAAAGCGGGGGGAGCCAGGCGGGGTATGGGGGGAGGGGGACACCACATCTAATGTTATATTTTAACAACTGAAGAAAACTCTGATCTTTAACTTTATGATAGAAAACCTGCTTATTTAACTACAGTTTTAAAGAATGGAATATTTCCAGGAAAAAAAAAAAAAAAAAGCGCTTTATCTCCAAGACGAACATCACAGACTAAAACCATCTCATAACTAGTCATATTCGTCCATGTTTTTGAGGGACTTAGGTGCCGGCGAGAGAAATGCGAGCCCCAGAAAGTGAGCTATGGAAGAGTACACCTGTACGGCCACCCCTTCCCTGCCGCCGATGCTCAACACTCTTCTCCCAGGGTGCGGGATGCGCGGAGCGCAGAGGGGAGAGGACAGCAGGGCATCCGTCCTTCCCTCCTGCCTTCCCCCTGACCCCCTGCAGGCAGCCAGCGGACTCCCGGCGGGGAGGCGGCCGCCCCAGCGTGCCCATGCCCGGGACACCGCTGCGGTCGCGATCGGTGGGATCGCCGTCGGTGTCCCGACATCAGCCGCCTTTCCCGGTCCGTCCGAGAAGGAGCTTCCCGCTCCTTGCCAGGGATCCGGACACCTCCCCTGACACTTGTCATGCCCGTATCAGGCAGCCCCGGGGAACGGGGTGACGGTAGACACGCTCACGCCCCAGCCGAGTGTCCAGAGATTTTTACCCTCTGACAGACACAAAGCACACGCGCTCACGGCGCCCGGCGGCCCCCGGCCGGCACCCGAGAGCTCCCGCGGCGCCGGGCGAGCCGCGCTCTGCCGCCCCTTTCCCTCCCACCCCGGGACTCCCGCGGCCTCGCCCCTCCCTCCCTGCCGCAAGCCCCGCACCGCGCACCTACCGCGGCGGCGCAACGCGGGGCTGAG
>VYZS01081622.1:20543-30569 GCA_013400695.1 Neodrepanis coruscans | reverse complement strand
TGTACTTTTGATTTACTGTTCTAAGCTAGTTATTTCTTAACTAGCTTTGGGAATAACAGTAATGGATTTCTGGAATGTTTCATATGGTCTGCGCACTACACGTTGGTGAATAGAGCAATACCTACCCCAGGTGAGCAAGCTCAGCCTGCAGTGAGGTGTCCAGCCTTCCTTGGTGTTACGTCAGCTGGCACCTCTGGGGTTGGTTTGGTGTGTAGAGGAGGAGCAGGAGCTCCCTGGATCCCTGACAGGGAGCTGGGTGATGTGATCACTGACCTGCACTTCATCAGAACTCCAGGTAAGGCCCTTTAGTCACGTTTGGATGGGGACCTTGGACTGACTGACAACTATCCCAGGGTCAGAGGTTAATTCTAGCTGGCAGTGCTTTGCTTCTCCAGAAGTTATATTCTAGCAAAGAAGTTTATGCTCTGTCTTTCTTACTCCCTTTAATCAATGCGTCTTCCATCTTGATGGATCCTGTGTGGGGAAGCTCAGCTTTGTGCAACTGTGCCCAGACAGACACATCCTGCTTCACACACGAGTTACTGCTGAAGATGTTCCTCTATGCAGTGGGGGAAACACAGAGGCTGGAATTTCACACCATTTTAAACTCAACACACTGCAATTGATACGGCAACATTTAGGATATTTTATCTGACAGATTAAATTGCAGTGTAAAGCAAACTGGGTAGACTGATTTACCCTTCACCAGCAGAGCCCTTTGATTCCTGTTGAGTCCGAAGTGTTACAGCTGTGAGGTACCTACTGAAGGAGATTTTATGATCTTGTGCTTAGTGTTTTCACTCTCCTTGTTCATAGCAGAATACCAGTTACTTAAGGTTAGACTTAGATACAACAGTAGTAGAAGGATGAACTTAGCAACTGTATTTACACATATTGCACTGTCACAGGCTTCAGTTGTGACTGTTTTAGGCACCCTAATAAAAGAAGAGCCAAGACAAATCTTACTAGAAGGAAATGCAGAGCAAAGATGATCTATGTGTTCTTGCTCGGGTGGTTTCTAATGGCTGTGTCAGATACATCTGACTAAGGTAATTGCGTGTCCCATTTAAAGGATCCTTAGAAACAGGGACTCTGCTCATTTGTTCTGTTGTTTCCTAGGCCTGGTTAGGAGGAAGGTGCTACATTCCATTCTTTCCAGCAAAGAACTTAAAACAGTCTTAATTTTCATCAGTGGCTAGAGATGGGATGTAGCATCTGCTTAACAGTTAAGGACTCACTAAAATGCTTCAGTGTTAATTCATTGCCTGATCTGAATAGCCCTAAAAACCTTTATGGATTTCCAAGGCTATTTGATCCTAGATATATTATGTAAAACCAAAATGTAAGCCAGCTGTAATATAGTTAAAAGAGATTGGTGATGGAAAAGAATACTGTGTGGAGGAGAGGTTTAAGTTAAAATCGTGATCAATAAAATGAAGAGATTAGCTGAGGTTGCCTTCTGTGCTTAAAATTGTGATGCTAAACCTTTCCTAATCTTGTAAAGTTCCTAACAAGGCACAAATGTTTCAGAGGAGCAGGCAGGTTTTCCTACAAGCATTATACTGGTTATAGTTTGTTACTAGTGCTTTCTAATGCTTTCAACACCTTTCAGCTTGTCTGCGGAGAACACAGGCTAAGTTCATCTTCCACCCAGCTTACTGAGTGACTTCTGACCGCTTCTTAAAAAATTGTAATCAGCAACTTTTTTCTAAGAAACATTTCATGTTTCAAATAAATCAGTTCCTGAAACAAGCTCTGATATCTCTCAGGCATTCTTTCTTCATGTCAGCGAGGATCAGATGTGGTTTGCCTTGCTTTGAACTCTTTCTTTGATAAAACTGCATTCAGTATTCGTCATTGTTCCATCATAGTCAAGCTACTTTTTAATCTAGCTTTTTAATATTACTTAAATTTTAAGATCCAACTAAATAATGTCAATTTTTTTGTCTGTGAGGCAGGAAAGAAAATTTTCTTGTGTTTATCTCATATTAATTTTACAAAGTTAATTTTGGTAATAGTTGGGATAAAGTCTGAACTTGGAGTCACTTCAGATGTTCTCATCTAATCTCTTTGATGAGGAGATACAGGAATACCATTAAAGGCTGGTTTTAGTCCTCTTCAGTGCCCTCAGGATCCTTCTATGGTTAGGATAGAGGAAAGAAATTCTAGGAGAGATTCAGAGCCCTTTGAGTTAGGTCCTGCTTTGACATCTGACCTTCTGTTTTATGTACTTGTAGACCACCCAGACAAAGACTCAAATCCTCACTGTCGTGTTTAGTAACATTAAGTATTAAACCATCTTAAGCATATAGAAGCCATACCAGTTGTGATATGTTAAGACAAAGGGGGAAATACCTTTTTACATGTGGCAATAAAGGCATATAGAGTGCAGGTATGAAATAGGGGAGCGATATACTGGACCACAAAATGTATTGAAGGAAACAACATTCCCACCCGTTTCTTGCACTGCTCTGATTCTGATGGGAGCAATTGGATTTAGAGGTCCTTAGGACATGACATCATGCTCCCAGGCACTTCTTCAACACAGCCAGATTAAGAAAATAATATAGTGTGGTAATGCTGCTGTGCTACACCTAAATAAATCAGCCTGAATGCTTCTCTTATAAATGTCAGTTGCAATGTAAGAGTAGAATATTATTTGTAAAGAACAGTCTAATATGCCATGGCATGCTTTATATAGTCATTTTAATAGATACTGTTATTGGTGCTGCTGTGTTGTTTTGTGACAGTAACCCTCTCTGAAACTACCCAAAGTCAATTTTACATTTCGATAAAATAAACCCATTCCTTCTATTGCAGCTGACAGAGTGCTCTGTTTTAAGGTCCACTTAAACAGAACTTCTGTAACCCAACTGCATCGCATGGCTTCCATACATGAATATTGTTTTGGGCAGCTGAAGCAGGATGTAGGTGCTTTGTTCAGGTCACCAGTGAAGATTTACATTGTTTTTTGAAGGACCAGTGGAATATATTTATATTTTGTACCTGTACCTATATTTTGCACATTGTGTGCTACTAGAGCCTATGGAGTTTGCAGTGGCTTCTCTGTGGACAGGGTTTCAACCAGAACAGTTTGTTACCATTGTGCAGATGCTGGGCTCACATGTTGGTAAATAACCTAACAGGTTCATTGCAGTCCCAGCTGGACACCTGTCCCCATCATGCAGCTGCCATCCAGGCTGCCATCATGGCCAGTGTTGTGGGAAGGGGGACCAAGGGGACACTGGCAATGCATAATACCTGCCCTGAGCTGTGGTTAGACCCAGATATTGAGATGTGTTCCTGAGATTCAGGAGCTCAAAGAGGTGGAAACTGGAAAAATTAGTAACTTGGCTTGTGAGAACAGACTTTCATAACTTTCTCACAATTCAGATTAGAATTATGAAGTCATCACTTTGGAGGTGGGATTAGTGCTGCATATCAGAAATTCCCCCTCAGTTTTCCTTTCTCTGTCACGATTCCAGTGCTGAATTATCAAGTAGTTTTTTTTTTTCTTCTCTCACAGGGCTGCATGCGTTTAAAAAAATAGTGAACACCAATTAATTTGTCTAATTTACATGAAAAAGTGCAGAAGATGTCTTTTTTCCATAATTAACTGTATTTTGCAATTCATTAAAATTCTGCAGCCCTTCACATAATGGAGTCCTATTCACTACATAGGAGATAAGTGCTTAATTCCAAAAGGGGCAGACGGAGAAGGCAGAAAGGAAGTGGAGGAGGGCAAGATTAGCATTTTCTATATTAGTTATGCATATTCATGAGGAAAAATGAAGCCCTGCCAATTCATGTTGGCTTTAAGTTTATTTTGTGGGGGTATTCACAACACTTACCTCAACAAATGGTTCATGTGGCTTTTTCTGGGTTTTAATTGAGCAGGAACATGGTGACAGGCCTTTCAGTGAACCCAAAGTACCTGCAGTATATGAGGAGCAGATGGAGGTTGTGTGTCAGGGCATGGGCTGCTCCCCAGTGCTCTCCTTCCATGTGGTACCACCATCCAGAGGAAACAGAGAATGCAGCTTGGGAGCCTGGAACCTTCCAATGGACCCCAGATCCCTCAAAGTACTTCCAAATTATTAGCTACTTTGGAAACTTCCTTTTCTCTATAGTGCAACAAGCTACAAGAAAGCCATTTATACAACTTTTTTTTTTTCTATACCTATTTGTTAAGAATTTATTCTTTCCTCTGCAAGGCCAGACCAGTTGTAGGCAATACTGTGTGTTATGTGAAAAGCACCTCTCAGGCACATACATGGGGTGGGGGTGTCCCTGACAGGGAGGGGAGGCTGGCAGCTTAGGATGGTCTGTGTTTGTGCTGGGAGAACTCAGTGTCATGGAGAATCTGACCCAGCACTACCAAATGCTGTGTTTCAGTGTGTTGGACCAATGTACTGCTGATTTCCTTGGGTCTTTGCAGACAGCAGGACCATCTCTGCTGGAAATCTGTATTTTTTCTCCTCTTAGAGTGCTGTCTGTCCCTCAGCCCCTCTGCAGCAAGGCGCCCTTTCCAAGCTCTGCTGGTGCACTCCCCTGGATTTAAAGTTTCCCTCCAGGGACAAGTGAAAACTGGGGCAAACAAACAGGGGTTGAAAAATTGTCCATAACAACCTGTACCTGTACTTTTGTTTGCGCTACAAATTAACAGATTTAGACTCAACAATAAGTGCCTACATATTTTTCTCACTGCCCATTCCCTGGTTTTCAGGATTAGATCATCATAGTGCTTGGGGATATCTCATCCAACAGCAGCATCATCCACTANCATGTGGCTTTTTCTGGGTTTTAATTGAGCAGGAACATGGTGACAGGCCTTTCAGTGAACCCAAAGTACCTGCAGTATATGAGGAGCAGATGGAGGTTGTGTGTCAGGGCATGGGCTGCTCCCCAGTGCTCTCCTTCCATGTGGTACCACCATCCAGAGGAAACAGAGAATGCAGCTTGGGAGCCTGGAACCTTCCAATGGACCCCAGATCCCTCAAAGTACTTCCAAATTATTAGCTACTTTGGAAACTTCCTTTTCTCTATAGTGCAACAAGCTACAAGAAAGCCATTTATACAACTTTTTTTTTTTCTATACCTATTTGTTAAGAATTTATTCTTTCCTCTGCAAGGCCAGACCAGTTGTAGGCAATACTGTGTGTTATGTGAAAAGCACCTCTCAGGCACATACATGGGGTGGGGGTGTCCCTGACAGGGAGGGGAGGCTGGCAGCTTAGGATGGTCTGTGTTTGTGCTGGGAGAACTCAGTGTCATGGAGAATCTGACCCAGCACTACCAAATGCTGTGTTTCAGTGTGTTGGACCAATGTACTGCTGATTTCCTTGGGTCTTTGCAGACAGCAGGACCATCTCTGCTGGAAATCTGTATTTTTTCTCCTCTTAGAGTGCTGTCTGTCCCTCAGCCCCTCTGCATCAAGGTGCCCTTTCCAAGCTCTGCTGGTGCACTCCCCTGGATTTAAAGTTTCCCTCCAGGGACAAGTGAAAACTGGGGCAAACAAACAGGGGTTGAAAAATTGTCCATAACAACCTGTACCTGTACTTTTGTTTGCGCTACAAATTAACAGATTTAGACTCAACAATAAGTGCCTACATATTTTTCTCACTGCCCATTCCCTGGTTTTCAGGATTAGATCATCATAGTGCTTGGGGATATCTCATCCAACAGCAGCATCATCCACTATCTCTCACAGCCAGCAGCTGGGTGAGCTCTGACAGCCAGCCATGACAAGAGTTTGCTCAGCATTTTGCTCTTCATCTACATCCTGGCTCTGTCTCTCTCTCAGATTTCCCATTAAAAGAGTTTTTCTTTTATAAATTAGCTGTGTTGTCAGATGAGCCTCCAGTGTGCACATCAGCTGGTTGTGATCCCGTTCCGACTGGGATGTTGCTTGTTACATACCAGGTTGGCAGAATGGTTTTCCTCACCCTGCCAGGCCTATCTCAGGTGATGTTGAGCATCTATTTTGCTGTCCCAACATCTTCAGAGCAGTTTATAAGCAGAACAAGATTAAATGATAAACTGAGACATGGGTAGTATTTAATTAAAAAAAAAAAGTAGCTATTTATGTATTTTGCACAGTTTATATGTATGTTTGAAAGAAATTGTCAGTTCAAATCTCCAAGTGATATGAAAGAGAGAAAAGAGTTGTTTTAATGACAGAGCTGATAATATTAATCAGCATTAACCTAAAGCCACACTGCACAAAATGCTAACTAATATCTAATGCCGGAGTTCCAACACTGGACTGTGTCTCCAAAATTGTCATAATGACTCAACTTCTGTAATTTTCTACAGGGTATTTAGTTAGAATTTCACATTTTAGAATATGTTAGCCTGAAAATCATGTGTTTTTTCAATTCATCCTATATTTTGTTGTGCACTTCTATCTATGTTTGTTTACATATGTGTGTATATATATACCTGTAGAAACAATGGCTGGAATAAGGGGCAGATGAAAGGAAGAGGGAAAATTGGAGAGGAGAAATGAAATCCAGAAAGCTTCAATAAGGTGTAAATGGCAAAGTATTTCTATCCCTTCAGCTGGTTTTGGTGCAGGGGGAGTCTTGAAATCTGACAGGGGAGAAGGAGTTCCTTTTGACCAAGTCAAACCCTTTACTTTGGCTGCTCCATTCATTTCCACTCACATCTGTTTTATTTCATCTAGAGATCAAGAGAGCCAGTGCTATAGACACAACTTTGGGAGTCACTAATTTGAGTTCTCCTTTTAATTTGTTCCCCTGCATCTAAGGTTTCTGAATGCCAAAACTTGAAGCAGTAAAATAAAAAAGAAATTAAATTTGAAACAATTCTGCTTTTCCTAGAAGCTTACAAGTTCAGACTATCACCTCAAAATAAACTGTGAAGCTACTCATTACCATCTACCCCAGAACTTGTGCAGGCATGATCGCATGCAGTATGAAGAGCACAGGTCTTTGTCGCTAATACAAAATGCTGCAATTTAAAACATCCCTGGAGGCATCTGGGTTCACAAAGATCAATGCATAACTAGGAAGAAGCCTGATCTACAAAGTTATGATCTGGAAATTAGAAGTTTCTTAAGGAGCAGTAATGCATGGTGAGCACAGTAATTAGAAGCAGGAGGCTGTAGCCTGGGTCTCACTCCCAGCAGCAGCCAGGGCTTTCTCTGGGAAACCCAGCGAGCCAATGGAACCCCCTGGCATCACTGTTTGTCCCACTGCACCACTGCACAGCACTGAGCAGTTCCTGCCTGGAGAGAGTGTGATACATGTCTGATTCCCTGAGCACACCTTAGGAGTGTCAGCAGTGCTCATGGGGCTCTGGAGCCTCTCTGATTTTTGCTGGCGTTACCATTTGGGTCCAGTACAGTGTGTCCCACTGCAAGTTGCTCCCACCTTGTGCAGCTTGATCAGAGCAGGCAGTCTGGCTCACCTGACTGACACACGTGCTGCTGCTGCTTTTAGTCCTGCAAGTAACATGTATTGCTGGGTTGATTTTGTCCTTTTTTAATAAACATAATTTGGAGGCTTTTCCTCACTGTTTTTTTTTGGTTCGTTGTTTTGTTTTTAGGTTTGTTTGGGGTTTTTTTAAATGATGTGCAAACCTTTAGGAAGTAATCCCTAAATTTTCAATTTAGGGAAATTGAAATGTGAACAGTAGTAGTGTGGTCCTGGATGGCAGTGTTCTTGTTTAACTGGTGCTCACTCAGCTGGCTAATGAGTGGAGTTCCCTATAAGCACACTGAAAATCAAATTTTCTGGTCGGTTTTGGTTTGGAAGCACTGTAAGTGAGAGTGACAGAGTTTTGTATTTTAGAAAATTAGGTTCAGTCTTACCACAATCGTTGTGCTTGGCCAAGTTACCTGTTCTCTGGCTCTCAGGTGAAAAATAGCATTTCTTACCCAGAAGGTGCCTTATGAGGGCAAACCTCACAAGAATCAATGAGGGGTGAATTCACTGCAGTGGTAGAGCTTTGGAATCACCTGAGACAGGCTGTCATACCAGTCATGTTTTGATCACCTAAACTACAAAACATGCTAACACTAAAGCGTAATTCCTGTTGCTTTGAGGGAGTTATTTCCCCTCCTTTAAAAGCAGACTTGTTCTCTCTCTGCATATACCCAGTTATGCTTCTTGGGAATAAGGGAGGATATGGAGGACATGGACAAAGCCCAGACATTTCCTTCTGCTGCTGCAGTGCCTTCCTTAGACAGTGGCTGGTAATAGAGAATACCCAAAAGGTGACTCCCTCTCTCTGCAGAACAGCTAAGCAAAGCAGAGCAACAAGGAATTAAGGCCTTTGCTTTATTTTAGTCTTTAAACAACCTAAGAAAATTCATGACCCAAGTCATGACTCCTGAACCCCATGGAGCTGGAAGCCACAGCTGTAGTAGGTGAAGATGCACTTAAGAGAAGTAATCCATCATCAAATGACACCATGGCTTCCAGCAGCTCTGCCATCAGGATCATAGCTCTAAACTTCCAGAGACTGCACTATGTTTTGCTAAACCAAAGGCTGAATGTTTGGAGCACTCAGAACAGAGAGAGAGTACATCGGCAGAAGGAGCCAGGCAGGTGAAGAAGATGTTGGTATGTCATCTTCTTCCCACTGTAGAGAGGCCAGAGGGACCTCCAGAGAGTGGGGTTGGCAGCAGGTAGAAGCAATGAAGTAGCAGGGGTGAACCTTCCCAAGAGCAGGCAGGGGGAGCATCCCTGGGTCCAGGCTAGTATTGCAGCTGCTGTGCATTGCCCAGAGCACAGGGAGGCAGATTCCTTTGGTGCTCTCTGGTTAGCTTTGTCATGAAATATTAAATGGATATTGACTTAGGCTGAGGAGTGCATCAAGATTTATTGAGGCAAGACTTAAATACTGACTGAGGCAAACCCAAGCTAATACTTGCTACAGGGGACCATTTGACCACTGTAGCTTTGGTACATGTATTGCTGCTTCCATTTTGGTTACCTTTAATTAAGTGTCCAAAGAACAGTTTAAGGGCAGAAGTTGCATATATATTTTATGTAAAAAGTAAAAACTCAAAGAAAAGAAGTTGTCATGAAGTAGGACAAACATTGCGGTTAGAAGAAGAAATATTGCAGTTACTAGAGTGCCAAAAAAGTTGTGAATGTGAAAATAGTGAGCACAGAAAGAGGCCCTTATAACCATCTCTCCTAAGATGGAGAGTTTAGTGTGGAAGAGAGAGTTTAGTTTCTGTGTGGAAGGGAACAGTGCTCCCAACAGATTTCAAGATCTCAGATGATAAATCCTCTGGGGTACCCCCTGCTGCCCCACTGTAAATCACTGCAGTGACCACAGAGTGGAGGAGCCCAGAGAGTGTAAGGGAGAAGCCAGGACTTCATGAATCCCTTGTCATGCACTTCTAGTTGTGCTGTTTTGAGAAGATTTTGATGGAACTTCCATAGTAGCAAGGAGCTAAACTGATCTCCCCTACATGATATGGATGTGGAGCTTATCCATCTAGTAAATTAGAACATCATTAAGAGAATGACTACATGTGTTTCTGTGCAATTTTCATTCGTTCCCAGCCAGGGTAATTGCAAACATTTTGAAATGCTTTTTGAAAGGACAGGAATATTTTTTATTTGTATTGGTTTTTTTTCCAGGGATTTAATATTGCTAATGAGAGTGAGATGCTCCAAAGTTCCACATAAGAACCTCATGTGCAGCTTATATATGAATGCTTTAAAATATTCATTTGTAGGAAGATTATATCACTAGGTCCTATGTCATATTACTTAGCTCTCCCTGTCCAAGATGGTGGATTCAAGGGTCCTTATTCTGTCAGATTTGTTTAATATCCTGATGATTTATAATATAGATATTCTTATCATAGGAGGGTTTGGGTTAAAGGGACCTTAAAGGTCATCTTATTCTTGATTTTGGGTTTTGTTGTTTGCTGTAGATTTTTATTGTTCTGTTGTTCGTTGCAGCTTCATATAAGTGTTCTGTTCAGGTTGGTGTCCTGGTGACATCTTTATCTACCACAATTAACATATTTTTAGAAAACAC